>MATQ01001944.1:10586-40996 GCA_001687025.1 Chenopodium suecicum | reverse complement strand
CCTAAGGATAGAAATTAAGAGAAATAAGCACATATGTCAATTATCAACCCTTACTCATCCAAAATCATCCAAATTTGGCCTATATGGCTAAAACCATGCCTATTTTCTATGTTTTCAAACCAATGGACTCGTTCTTTCTTCTAACATTCCAATATCAATTTCTTTTAGGTTCCTAAGGATAGAAATTAAGAAAAATAAGCACATATGTCAAATATCGACCCTTACTCATCCAAAATCATCTCAAAGTTGATTTAGAACATCATATATTTTCTTTGTTCTTATCAATCTTTGACTTTGGTCTTGTAGGTGGTTGGTTTACCATCCCTTAGCCAATATTCGCAGGAGAACTAAGCGAGAACAAGTTCGAGTTAAGAAGAAGTCGAATCTTAATTCATTCATTTTGGAAATACATGTTATCCAAACGGTTATTAAGAATCTGAAAATTTATTTATTTGAGAAAACAAAAATCCATAAAGGAAATTTTGAATACTATTTTTATTAGAAACATGTGAACTAGAATTCAAAATTTGAAAAGGGTCCAATTATTTAAATGAAAGTTTGTTTTGAAAAGCATTTTTTTCTAGTAGACAAAATACATAATCATATTATTTCCAAAATTGAACCCAAAATGGAAAGAAAAGTCTAGCTCGTAATTGAGTGTGACTTTTTTGTTCAAGATTGATGAAGGTAAGCTGTAACTTGCAACATATTTCAACAAAGATATGAAAATGTGGGCAAACTTTCGTATATCTAATTGTGTTTAAGTTTTTCTGTTTGTCATCATTGTCATATTTTGCTAATTGAAAGTGAAGTTCTTTCAATTAAATAAGCACCGTAGTTTGAAAATGAATGTTTATCAAACCTAGGTTTGGTGAAATGTTAGAATAATTTATAAAAATCATTCGAATCACTTTCCAAAATATGGTCTCATGAAAGTCAAGGTGAGACCTATATTTGAAGCCCCCAAGTGTAGACTTAGGTGGCTTTTGGAATTCATGTATACATATGGTAGGGGATGTTTCTCATGTTTTTTTAAAGCACCAAGACTTTTTTTTTTTTCAATTTGTGGAATATTGCATATGTTTATTATAAATTGTTTGATCAAGTAACATAATTAATTATCTTGGTCAAATAATAGGAAGTGGTATTCTTCCCTTTGTCATTTAAAGTTATTAAGATGGTTTGTAATAAGCTTTGCATGACATTGATTTTGCAGCATAAATAGCGTGTTTAAATCTGTAAATAGAGAGTGGGGATGTCCTGGCTTTTTTAAGCCCCCAATTTGAGGCAAAGAGCGTAAAAATTATACTATTTTCTAGTATTTTAGTTGCCAAATGGGAGGGATCATCCCGACTTACCCCCTTAAAAAGAAATGAACAAAAAAAACGGATTTGTATAAAAAGGAAGGGGAATCTAACTTTCCCATAGAAGAATAAAGAAAGAAAATTAGACATGTTTTCGAAAATCAAGGATTATTGACTTAATATTTTAATTATCGTTATGACTTGGTTGTGAGGTATACGCGTGATAGAGATAACGATCATTTTTACATGTAGCGATCACGTTTAATCAATGTTCCTCGTTTAGAGAAGATGGAGATATCAAACGCAGGCGGAAAAATTAGTTGCTCATGATAAGTGAGAAGACCAATGCTCAAGAGTTGTAAAAGACATCTAAAGTTGACGTCAAGGCTGTCGATATATCAAATCAATTTATTGTATTAACTCTTTTTCTTTCTAAGCAATGTATATANTAGGTAAATAAATTTACATATAAGAATATGTATAGATATTAGTCAAAAGAGTAATTTAATTTGGATGTTAATTGTATATCGCAATCATACTTGACACAAATTTTAAAGTAATATACTATTATGTATTATGCGCATACATGATGATTATTTGATATAAGGCTCCATTTATGTGGTAAGATAGAGTAGAATTGTACATAGTAGATTTAGTTCTCTCATTCCCCCATTAATTGTGCGTGCCAGTATAGTTTTCCTTTTCATTCGATTATACATGATTCTTTAACGGATTTGGTAAAATTTGTTATTTTGTGCTTTGTATAATGATTTATGAGCGCAATAAGATCTCGTCTCTAAGATGTCTTTTAAGTTTTAAAAATAATTTGGTATATATATTTGCAACATGATTGATATTTCTATTGGTTAAATCATTTCCCTTACTATACAATTTAGGATCTGAATTGTAAAAGGTTACGAGTTGTATTGATTTTGTTTTTCGTTTTACGCTTGTATGATGTGATTATTTGATACAAGTGTATAAAAGGGTAATTTCCTTTTATTTATGGTATTTTGGTGGTAGTGACACTAATACATATCTATATGCAATTTGATCAGCTAATTGGTCAGGAGTGATTTTGTCAATTTACCCTATGTGCCATATTTTAATTTTATTTGCAAAGCTTGTTGGATAAATTATTTCCTTGATTTTGGTTACCTTGAAATTTATCCTAGATCTGGATAAGTTTGGTTGCTTCCTATTATATATTCCGTATTTGAATTAGGTCATTATAATTTATCTATTTCATGATTTTGCCTGCTGATTTTGGGTTACCAAACTTGATTAACTTATTACATGTTTATTATCTCTACTAATACTTCTGTCCATTGATAAATTATTTTTGATTATGGACATTAATTATTAGGAAAAAATGGAAAAGAAAAATCAAACCTTTCAACTTTTTCTTTACAAAAATCCAACCTTTTGATTATTCCTCAAAAATCCAACCTTTATACCCCTCCTTCTCCAACAAGTCCATTTTACCTGTGACCTGATAAACAAGTTAAAAAAGTTTTTTTTTTTTTTTGCATTTTCTCTTCTCACTCCTATTCTTTCCCATCATTCCTCTCACCACAACCACAAACCCCACCTCCATCACCACCACTCAACACCGCAAAAATCGCCGACTTCCACCAACCCTCAACGGCAACGAAGACGGCGATGTAAATATCCCGAATATCAACGGATATCATGATCCGAATGACGCGGTTGATCAACACAACAACATAAACAACGACCATGATTATTCTGCAACTGAGAATGGGGTTAGAGCGCTGAATCTGAGTGAAGATGAGGAGGAGAGAGAAATTGATGCTGAAATTGAAGAAGATCGAGGATGAACAAAGGATGGGGGTGGACTTGGATAGTGCGATGAGGAGAGCAATTGAGGAAGATGAGAGCCGCCGAAATGCCCCGTTGTCACGTCGGAGAATGTAGTGAGAGTGATTAGGGTTCCGGTGGGCGGTGGGTTGGGGTGGTTAGGGAAGGGAGAGGGTGGGGCTTGTTTTCTGATTTTTGTTTTCTTTTTCTTTTAATTATTTTTGTTTTTTAATAATTAAAAAAAATAATTAACCTATTAATAGCTGACACGTGGAATATGACTTACAAAAATCGGTCATCAACAGGTAATGGACCTGTTGGAAAAGGAGGGGTATAAAGGTTGGATTTTTGAGGAATAATCAAAAGGTTGGATTTTTGTACAGAAAAAGTTGAAAGATTGGAATTTTCTTTTCCATTTTTCCTAATTGATTATGGATTTGTTTGTTTAGTTTGAATGATTCAAGTTGTTAAATTAAACTTCCACCCTGATCTAAAGACATAGACAATGGAATTGTTGATCATGGAGTATGTGCTAAATTTATTTATTTATTTTTCGAGATGATACCAGTTATTTCTATGTGATTGTAAGAACAACCAAAAGGTGTAGTTTGGCGAAAGACTAAGTAAGGTAGTACCAAGTCTAATATCTATACACTAGTATACTACTTATGCGGTAAGAATAAGAATTAGATTTTATGTCTCAAATGTTTATGAATGCTTTAATTTGTGAATATTTGTACATAGGATTAGAAGATTTATTTGTGCCATTTTATGAATAAGAATAAGATTTTATGTCACAAGTATGGTTTTCCCCAAATATTCACAAAGCATTCATAAGCATTCATAAACATCATATGAATTATCTCAAGTCCTAATTCAATTGTATGAATTATCTCAAGTATGGTTTTTCCCGCTAATATGGTATGCTTTTTTTTTTTTTTTTGAGGAAACGCTAATATGGTATGTTAGTAACCTTATTATACACTATTATGAAACATACTAAGATGATGTAAATGTTGAAATATTTTTTATATATGTGCGGTTAAATTCAATTATATATTATAGTGTATGTCTACGAACATAATAGCACTCACACAAATGAGCATGAAGTTCCTTAAGTTTATAAAGGCTAATAAATTTGCTATGAAAATAATATGAAATGGAGGAAGTATTAGTTTATAAAGCATGAAAATGAATACACAATACAGTTTGAATAGCATTTTGGATACTGAACTATGGGCGAGGATTGATAATTCATAGATTACTAAATTATTCACTCTCAGTAATAAATGAGAGTTTATCTGATTGAAAGAATAATAAGCATGTTTACATTATGAGTAATACCTTTTATTTCATCGCAGAGTTCATATGTAACACCCCCAAATCTCCCTCTATGTAAATACTATATTTACACGTATACAAATACCATAGAGATAGACTTGGGCATATTACCGCCACGTAAAAACGTTAGGCTTAACTAAATACTCAATTTGCAGTAGAAAATAACTAACTTTTATTAATAAAATGAATAACCATAAAAATTGTGTCAATTTACTTCAATAAAAACTTGTCCAATCATAAAATAAAATTTAACTCCTAACTATGTGATCTCATCCCAACTCTAACATGCACACGAACAACTCCACACCTGAAATTAAGACAGCTTACCAATAATGGCAAACAGGGCGAACCAAAACAAGAAAGGAAAATAGATTAGCAAAAACGCTAAGTACGTATAAGTGCAAGGCATGTAAATTTAAACTTGCCACAAGTCACTTTCCCAAAATTAGACTTTCTAAAAGTTAAATCTTCAAGGGTAGTAATATCCATAAACTAATAAATTTTCAATTTATAAACTTTCCAGTTATAAAATACAAATTCAAACCAATTTTCTTCACCTAAGTGTGCACACCCCCCAAGCAAGTTATACAATACTCGAGGAAAGACCAGATCATACAAAGCTCATGGTCTTACTTAACCAGTCCCAGGTAGGAGGATTGTTAAAATATCAAATACTCAGGCTCATAATAAGCTGCAAATAATTCAACCAAGTGATTTATAAAACAACTTTTATTAAATCAATCAATACTTTTAAAGATCAAACTGTTAAATCGTAAGTTATGTATTTTTAACTCATCATAAAAATCATTAATTTAAATATTCATACGCAACATTTATTAAACAATCATTAAAATAAACATTTACCAAAACACGCATTCAAGGTTGTATCAAGGACCTAGCCACCTATATATACCTTGATCACGAGAACAGTTAATGTGCGTCCACTAAACTTGACTACGATCGAGGGACTCGTCCTACACAATTAAAATAACCTTAATGAATATAAGGTTAACAAAACTAACACAAAACTATAAATAATACTCTATTTGTGCATGAACTACCATTAACTTATAAAACCAAACCTTTATGATTAATTATTAGTATTATCATAATAATAATATTAGTCTAACATACTAGTAGTAGGAGTCTAGTACGTAATATAACTCATACTTTACTATTGGAGAAAATTATATGTATACTAATATAATTAATAGTAGTAGTAATAAAGTATATGTAGCATTGTAGCCGTCGTTCGAAGTGCGTCTACGTTAAAGCATGTGTGAATATGCTTGGCACTCATAGGAAGTGGGAATTGACATAATATGATTAGGGACAAGGAAAGTAGGGAGCCGCCAACAAATTTTAAGGAACATGTAAACCGTTCACGGATCATAAAAGACAATCACGAATAAGGGACAACAATAGGCAACAACGATTGACCCGTGAAGGTTACACCCATTCATAATCCATGAGATTACTAACTCCATATGGTTCGGAACCACGAAAGGAGGATCGGGGATGATGGTACGAAGTGAGTAATAGAGTCACATTCGCCCGTATTGGCCTCTACTCGATTCTTATAGTGAAAAGTGATTCCTGCGATCTCAAAGGCATACAAACAAATTTTCAATTTGCTCCAAACTATTATTGAGCTAAATTGGTTGAATATTAATGCAACACATAATTCTAAAATATTGTGATCACTTTAATTAATAACAAGATTAAAAAGGATCCTAAACCGGTTGTCCAAATTATCTTATTTGGCGTGATTTTCAATTACATATTCCCTTTAACATGCAATATGGTGATCAATAAATAATAATAGAATAAACATTAATATTGGAAGCAATTCAACAATAATAGCGTTAGTCAAATTAAATATAAAATTAACCTAATCATGATACTAGCAATATTAAAATAAAATAAGAGTAATTAAATTAATTAATTACTCACATTCCGCGAGTTCCTTTAAATTGCTACGTCATGAATAAATTGTTAATAACTTCAATAAAAAATATAAATCAAATAAAAATTAAATTAAATAAAATAAAAAGTAGAGTTGATTTGGTCCAAACTCTCAGTTATTTGTACCTTTCACGTCTTGGTTTAAGGACGGAACCTCGGGTTAATTATAGACTCCTTAGAGTGCTTAGGGGAAGGATGATGTAATTAGGAATATAGGTTTGAGGCTTAGAATATGAGAGAAAGAGAAGAGAATGATTTTTGGTGTAAAAGAGAGAAAGAGAGAAGGATTTGGTGCCCCGAACTGTAGAAATGAGGGTCTTATTTATAGGGAAAATGAGTAGAGGGAACACACGGAACCCTAAAAAGGTAAAAACCCTAAAAATTAACACCACAACACGGCAGAGAACACTGTGACACGGTGCCAGGCAACGTCAGATGAGGCACACTCCCATGACACGGTGGAAAACAGTGCAACGCGGGAAATAATTAAGGTACGGGAGAGAAAACGCGTGAAGGGTTTATGCGGAAAGGAAAAGGAGATGCCCCGTGTCACAGTACAGGTACCGTGACACGGCATTGTCCACCGTGGCAGGGTAAAGTATACCGTGTCACAATAAAAAAAATGTATGCGAAAATTACACGGAACATCCACGTGTCACGGAATGGGCACCGTGACACGGTGGATTAAATGTGTAGAATTACACAAAAAAGGCACCGTGTCATGGCAATAAGCCCCGTGACACGTCAGCATTTGCCACGTCGCGGCGTTTTAGCTGCTGTGCGGTAATTCCAGTTTTTTTACCCGTTTTTAAAATCATCATAACTTTTGATCCGTAACTTGGAATAAGGCATATAATATATCATTGGAAAGCCTATACAGTCTACTTTTCAACCCTATTAGAATCAGGTCAAAATGAAATGTATAATTTAAGATATGACCATTTTAGTGGTAGGGTGTCGGTTTTGGGCCGAGTTTAGTGTTTTGCTTATATCTTTTACGTTATAGCTCGGAATTGGGATAATGATATATGGTTGGAAAGATTATTTCAAGGACTATCCAAGAAAATAATAATTGGATCAAAATTGTAATACCAAAAAAATCAGTTTCTCTCGATTTTGTGATGTTGTAGACACCCATTTGTGTCTCCCCAAAACCAAACTCGGTGATGAGTACCTTTCGCGTCGAATCATAATCGAATGAAGTGAAAGTGTGGAAAGTTTAGTGTTGCGGATAGTTTTAATTTCTTTTCTCTTCTCTCTATNCGAAAGAGTACTATGTGAATTAATTAATTAAAAGTTTGTTTAAAGTTATCAAACAACACTAATTAATCAATTAAAGTTATTTAAACAATAAAAGAAAAGTGATTTATCTAAGTGCTCAGGAAACTAACCGTTCTTCTTTTATGTTAAATCTCCGTTTAATGTGTTTATGAACTTTCTCTATTCTTTGTACCTCCAAGGACTTCAATGGATTCAATTAGAGTTGGAAAGTATTTGGGAAGAGAGAAGAAAAAGTAGTATGATAGTAAGAGAAGTTGAGAGATTAGGGTTTTGAGAATACTAGGGTTTTAATTCTGAATTTTCGATCCCCGTAATGCTGAATGAAAACCCCTATTTATAGGCGTTGGGTTCTAGGTTTAGGGTTTTAGAGCCGCGCCCTAAGGTAGCGCGTGCAACTCTCTAAGTCGCGCTGGGTGCCGGGCGCATCTCAATGAGTTAGTTGCACTGGTTTGCGGTTTTCCTTATACGAAAATGCGTTTTTAAAACTTCCATAACTTTTGATTGCGGAGTCAGATTAAGACGTGTGAGATATCATTGGAAAGCTCTGAATGTCTACTTTCAAATGTCGTTAAAATTAGGTTAAAATATGTTATGTATCAAAAGTTATGTCCGTTGGAGTGCAAGGGTGTCGATTAGGGCCCGGTTTAGTGTTTCTCATAGCAGCCAAAATAGGCATTGGCATTCTCCTGATCGTCCTTCCAGGAGATGGTGCGCAGCTCATGCGTTACCCGGATGGTGTATCCTTCTCTCAGAGGCCGCTTGCATACAAGGCTCTCTATCCCGTTAACATGATCTTTGTATTTCTAGTAGAGACGTGAATGTTAAAGGGGTCATCCTTGACCTCCCATCTTTTCCTCTCCCCTGCCTCGCTATCCTCAAGTGGGGAAAGAGGGGCATCACTTTCATCCTCAGGGCTAGACCCTGAGGCGTAGCTCTCCCTGTCTCCCTCTTAGGACGAGACCTCTTCACCGGCTGACCTTGAGCTCGACGCAGACTCTTCCCTGATTTGTCTTCGGGGCCAGCCTCATCAAATTCCATTTGGGAGACGGCTTCCTCACCGTCTCTACCCTCAACTTCACCTGAAATTGTATCGCTAGGGGAACTAGGGATCCCAAACGGGGAGTATTATCCCGAATCTTCATTCATCTCTGCCCCCTCAACCGGGGTTATTTCTCCAGACGACACTTCTAATGTACCGTCTTTTCTACACCGTCTGGTGGTTGTTTGTTTAGTTCTAGCTATCGTGTCCTGCACAGACACATAGACGACCGGTTGGGGAGATGTACGAAATTTCTCCATGCACCCAGAGCCGGCACTCCCAATCCTAGACTCAGCCGTACCAGGAGACCGGCTGACTACTAACCTAGGCCGTGCTGTGTGTTTTGGTGATGAGTCCATTTATTGAATGAAAGTAAACAAATGTAAAGAATGAGTTGAAGGGGGTAGAGGCGGTACCTTACTTTGTCTCTGGAAGAAGGCAAGCGGTGATGACCGGCTACGATATGCTGTTTGAAGACGACCTTGTTTGTGTGGGGCACAAGCGGTTATCTAACCGTTGGGGCAGGCGGAAAAGAAGCAGAGCTTGTGTTTGACACAGGCGGTCAGAGTTTCTTTCTCTAGAATTCTCTTGACTTTCTCTCTCTAAAAAGTTTTGAAAACGTCCAAAACAAGGGGGGAGGGGGAGTAAAGTATATATTTATAGAGGGGTCAAAGCAGAGGTAATCTTGTAATTTTCCCCGTAATATATATATAAATTTATATTTTTTATTTATCTTTAATGGCCGAGTGACACATGTCACAGATGCCACGTGGCGCCACGTCACATCTATGAGGGGCAAATGTTTAGGGTAATTTTACCATGCCACGTGGGCCAACCAACTCGTGACACGTGTCATACCCCCCCGATTGGTCCAAACTGGGCCAATCCCCATTTGACACGAGTGACTCTAAAAAATCTAGGAGAAAAGGCGGCCTTCAAGGGCCCAAATCCCAAGAAAGCCGCAATTTGGCGCAGCCCAATAGAATTAGGTCAGAATGACCTAATTAGGGGCACTCTTCCCGATGACCTATAAATACGGAGATTTCTCCCATTTTGGGGACACCTACAATTATTACAGCATACCCTATACTCTCTTACATTAGAGAAACACCTTATCTCGGAATCCGAGAATATTCTCTTTATTTTCCGCATCGTTTTCACATTCTCCTATGCATTCTAACTTGATCGTCGGAGGCGGAGCTCCAGCAACCCAAAATCTTCGTAGTTTTGCAGGTTCATGCACAGTAGGAACATACTCTGAGCTGTAACTCTCCAGAGGGACAAAAAACACCCAAAACAACCTTCGTTTCACATTATTTGCAACGATTTGACATAAAATGGAGAGAAAAAATGTTTAATCGTTGCAAATAATGTGTAACGGATGGAGTATTTGGTTGATTTGACCCACGTGCTAAATTGCTAACGTGAACCGCCACACAATCATATACTAATACGGTAATACCATACCATGTTAGAAGAACCTACAGCTTATTTTAGTCTGATTATTACAAGAGTTTGCGAAAGAAATCACCGAACAACCAAACACAATGAAATCATCTAGACGAGGGAAAAAACCAGACACCAAGAAACTACCACCAACCTCTCATTTTGCCACTCTTCACCAACGCCTCTACCATGGATTAAACCTTGGTTTCAGGTTTTTATTAATTTATTTTTTCTGGGTTTTAGGCGTATTTGATTTTTGCAACCTTTTGATCGTTTTGTTTTGGGTGTTACATAGTAGAATTTACAGTTTGTTGTCGACAAAATGATATAATATTTTTTTTTTGGGGGGGGGGGGTTATTTAGGATGATTTCTTTGGTATATAGGTTTATATTTTTTGTCGAATATGATGTTTTAAATTTAGTTATTATGTCGGTAATTGTTCTTGAAATAGTGTGCAGTATTGATAATTGGTTGTTTGTTGATGTTAGCGACTGTACTTGGTAATTACTTGATAATTTCTTGGCAGCGGTACCCAAGACCTCGGATCAAATTCTATTTATGATTGGTTAAATGTTGAATATTATTTTTGTTCAATCATTTTTCTGTTATTATGTTAGAGATTAAGAGATGGATAGTTGTTTTATTGGAAATTTGGATTGATTGTTTATGAAATTTTAGAGACTTTAAAATAGGCATTTGCAACTACAAAATTAGTCGTGATTTTATTAACCCCGTGAAACTTGAATTTGTAGATTATTCTATCATGGTGGGAGCCATTTTGAATAGGAATTGTAATCGAATTGCGATTGACCTATGAATTCGAGTGTTTGATGAACTCTTTTGAGATTCATTGAGAGTTTTAATTCAATTAGTAAAACAATATAGTAGCAAAAGGGAAGGTGGCAGGGAGCTGTTTCATATATCTATATTGCTAAGCAATATGTGACAATGAAGATTTATGTAGTCCGAATAGTTTTATGTCGTCTACAATGTTAGCAACTTATTGGTTTTCAATGACGTTGCAGCTATTTTCCAGTGATTCGTTTGTGAAGTGTTATGATTAGTATGCATTAAGAAGGTTTTTCATTAATAGGTACTCAAATAATAAAGAAAAGGAATGGAGTACCAATGATGTTGAGATACAAAGGCTGGTAGTTCGATCTATATCTGCTTTTCTTGATGGTGTTTCTCCAGAGAAATGGCAAATGCCTATAGTAAAGGTACCAAGCATTTGATCCATCACCTGTAAAAGTTGCTTATTGCAGAGAGTATCTGTTAATCTAATAAGTGTTCACAAGCTTGCAATTCTATTAGGTTCGTGTGCATGTATATTTCCGCCTCCTAATATTTGATAAAATTTGTTTTAACTTGAAATTGGTTTATCCGCTGATTACTATGTAGATTATGACACATAAATTTAGAATTCAACATTGGAACCATTCCATTTACATGTATAATTTTGTATTCTCTTTACTTTCTGCACTTAAAAGCTTCCAAATTGTTGAGATAATGTCAACACTAAGACTTAATTGCATGGCTTCAGTACTCAAAGCATTTATCATAACCAAGCTTAGTATTTTAGTAATGTTATACCATGTAACGGGGTTTGAAGCCCATGTATCACTGTTGTACAGGGTATATTGGCTGATATTTTCAGCATTTGTTTAGGCATGATTGTTTTATTTGGTTGTTTACATACTTGGTTAAGGCTGATAATTTAGACAACAATAGATATTGCCTGCGCAAAATGTTTCAAGACGAAAATTTTTCAACTATCAAAATTTTGGTGATATACTGATATGAACTCAGGATAGTTTTCTATATGCTCTGGACTGCTAAGAAAATTGATTTATATCTAATAACATGAACAGAGGATCTAGGTTTTATTGAAATAGGTTTGCCATTACTCAATTAATATGTTCCATTTTTTATAATGAAATTTTTAGGTGGGCTTTTATGGTGGATTAATTTGTTAAGTCAGTTTTATCGTTGGAATTCCTTTGAAAGCTCTACGGATCTGTATGTATGTTCTCTCTAATTTGATTTTGTATTAGAAGCTGTTATAACTGTATCCATTCCTTACCTTAAGCTAGATTCAATCTCAAAATTTTATTTCACTCCAATACAATTGTTTCGTTGACTTCTAAGAGTCAATCTTTGAATGCGGTAGAGGATCAAAAACTGAAAGCTAGAGGTGGTCACATTCATTGGGCTAAAATTAAACATTCAGATCCACGATAACAAATATGATCAAGGCTAGGGGTGATTGGTTAGTACAAAAAAACACAAAGCTAGACTTATCAGGTTGGTCACGCCTTAAAATGGAGGTTAAAGTAGCAAATAAGTCTAAATTATTTGTTGTAGAATTAGGTAGAATTAGGCAGAAATTGCTTAGCTTTCATTGATGGAAAAGCACGAAATATATAATACAAAAGATCTCTAGAATCCTAGTTCTAGATAAACATGGAAACAGAGAAGATAAAATATTTCCTAAATCTATGATATTTCCTAATATCCTAATACCCCCCCTCAAGTTGGAGCAGTAGGATCAAAAATGCCCAACTTGGAAAGAAGTTTATCAAACTGCGCCTTTCCGAGTGCCTTTGTGAATATATCCGCTAATTGATCTTTAGTGGACACATGGGACGGAGAAATTAATCCTTCAGTAATCGCATCGCGAACAAAATGACAATCAACCTCTATGTGTTTCGTACGCTCATGAAACACAGGGTTCCTCGCAATATGCAATGCTGACTCACTATCACAGAACAATTTAATGGCTTTAGGATGTTGCACACCCAAACTCAACAGTAAACCCTTGAGCCACTTTAATTCGCAAGTGGCGCCATTCATACACCTGTACTCCGCCTCTGCAGAAGAAGTTGAAACTGTAGGTTGCTTTTTAGTTTTCCAAGAAATCGGTGATTTTCAACACAAGCCAACCTGTCAACGAGCGTCGAGTTAAAGGACACGCCGCCCAATCTGAGTCACACCATCCCTCTAAAGTGAGCTCACTATCCGAACGCAATAATATGCCTTGGCCGGGAGATCCTTTGAGATACCTAACAACTCTCAAGGCCGCCTCCCAATGTTCTATGCGTGGTGCTTGCATGAATTGTGACAAAATGTGAACTGAGTAGGCGAGATCCGGTCTAGTGACCCCGAGATATATTAGCCGTCCCACAAGACGACGATAAGCTTCTGGATTCTGAAGAAATTCGCCATTAGCATGAGCGAGTCTGTGATTTTGTTCCATGGGAAACCCACTCGGCTTTGCACCCAATAAACCTGTTTCAGAGATAATATCCAGAGTATACTTTCTTTGACACAAAAATAATCCGGACGGACTACGAGCCACCTCAATGCCTAAAAAATATTTAAGGGAACCAAGATCTTTCATTTTAAAACAATCACTAAGATATGCTTTGAAAGCCTTAAGTGCAGCGGAATCATTCCCAGAAATAATAAGATCATCCACATAAACTAAGACATTAATTTGAGTATTGCCATTAGTATATGTAAATAAAGAGTAATCTGAATAGGATTGGATAAATCCATACCGTTTTAGAGCCGTTGTCAACTTTGCATACCAACACCGAGGTGCTTGTTTCAAGCCATACAATGACTTGCGTAACCTACACACCAAAGACGGATCTGAACTTTCAAACCCGGGGGGCAACTTCATGTAAACTTCCTCTGCTAGGTCACCATGCAAAAAGGCATTTTGCACATCCATTTGATGTATTTCCCAGTTTTTGCAAGCCGCTATTGCGAGAAAAGCACGAACGGTAGTCATCTTGGCAACTGGAGCGAATGTCTCATCATAGTCAATTCCAGCTTGTTGATGATTACCAAACACCACTAATCTTGATTTAAGACGCTCAATATCACCATTAGATAAATATTTAGTTTTATAGACCCATTGACTACCAAGAGCACGTTTCCCAGGAGGAAGGCGTTCTAGAGTCCATGTACCATTGTCCTCTAGAGCACGAATTTCATCTTTCATAGATTTACGCCATCCATCATATTTCATTGCTTCTTTGAAAGATTTAGGATCATTATCCTTGATAATAGTTGCAAGAAAGTTGCGATACTTGACAGATAAATTGTCACAATTAATGTAATGTGCTAAAGGATAAGGAGTACCTGAGGAGTGATCGGAAGGAAAAGAGAGTGGACTATTAGCAAATACCGTATGTGTCACAAAATCTCGATGCAAGACATTCGGAAATTTTTGTCTCAAGCCACGGCCCAAAGCTTGATCATTTATATTAGCTTCCTTGTCATCCGATTCTGCAGCAGTCGTGGGCCCACTCGAAGAAGCCCCATCCACAACCTGCTCAAATGGCGTGGAGGTGGGGGAAGATATAGGTGGCCCATCTGGCGCTGGATTACCAGCGGGCTCACCAGCAGCCATTATGGACTGATCTGCCAAAGGCCCAACGGACCTTGGTGAAGCTTGTCCTACCGCTGGGTCTTGAGTATTGGATTGGGCTTTGTTGTTTGGATTATCAACATCATCTTCATAAATAATTGCTGAAAAATCCTCATGAATATTATGATCCTCATACTCATTATTGGAAATATTCACGGCCTCCGGATTCCTAAACGGAAATACTTCTTCAATGAATTTCACATCCCGTGAGACAAAAAATTCCTTTGTAGTCAAATCAAACACTCTCCATCCCTTTTTACCAAACGGATAACCCAAGAAAATACATTTGCGACTCCGACTAGCAAACTTATCTCCCTTGTTTTTCTGATTATGAGCAAAACATAAACATCCAAAGGTTCGAATAGAGACAAAAGATGGGGGTTTGTGAAAAAGGATTTCAAAAGGAGTTTTGTTTCCCAAAAGAGGAGTTGGGGTACGGTTAATTAAATGAGCAGCAGTGAGTACACATTCTCCCCAAAAATAAATAGGTAGTTTTGCTTGAAATCTCAAAGCACGACTAACATTCAATATATGTTTATGTTTCCTCTCTACTCGCCCGTTTTGTTGTGGAGTTCCTACACACGATGTCTGAAACAAAATTCCAGTGGCTCTAAAGTAGGCAAGTAGACAGTTAAACTCTGTCCCATTATCACTTTGTACTACTTTAATAGTTTGAGAAAATTGCCGATCAACCATGGCAACAAAGGCCATAAACATTTGAAAGACCTCTAATTTATCAACCAACAAATAAACCCAAACTGCTCGTGAATAATCATCCACAATTGTCAAAAAATAACGAGCTCCACACGACGAAACATGTCGATATGGACCCCATAAATCACAATGAATTTTCTCAAATATTCGAGATGCTTTATTATCACTTAAAGGAAATTTGTCTCTAGGATGTTTAGCATGCATACATACTTCACAACCCGTATCTAAATGACCTTTGCTACCAAAAACATTAGGAATTAACTTAACTACTTTTTCAGAAGGATGCCCAAGTCGACGATGCCATAACTCTAACTTCGGTGTAGCTTCAACGTTTGACACTTTCGGTTTGCTAAAATAGTATAGTCCATCTCTTCTAGTTCCCATTCCAATCAGCTCCTTCGCTTGGTCCTGTATAGCACAAACATAAGAATCAAATTGGACAATAGTGTGTAAATCATCATTAAGTTGAGAAACCGAAAGTAAGTTGCAATTCAAATTCGGAACATAAAGAACTCCAGTGAGAGTAATTGTTTCAGATAAACAGACAGATCCCACCAAAGTGGCTATTACTTGTGCACCATTCGGCAACCCAACAGGGCATTCAATATTTTTCGTGTCAACTAGCCAAGAACTCTCTCCGGTGACATGATGAGTCGCGCCGGTATCAATAATCCAAGATGAAACATCAAACTTACCGGTTAATCTGTTTTCCGGAATTTGAGCATTACCAACAACCCCTGCAATAGCCTTCCACTGGTTCAGGAGTAAATAATTGTCCCAAAGCCGAAACTGTAGAAGAAGTAGATGCGGAAGACTGACTGTCACAAGCGGCTGCATTGGCACGAGGCTGACCACGACCTTGCTCGGCCTGCCCACAATCTCAAAACAATGGGTCTCAGGGTGCCCTTTCTTCTTGCAGTGGGCGCACACCTTATCTGCCCAACAGGTGGAGGCTTCATGCCCCGTCTTGTGGCACTTGGTACAAAGTGGTTTGTCAGAACCCCTTCCCCTGCCTCGCGACACACCTGCCGCATCAGCTCCAGTGCGCAAAGCAAAACCAACGGCCTCGGTTGGATGAGTGGCTGCGTCCTTCCTAGACAGGCGAACACGCTCCTCTTGAGTTACTAACTGATAGGCTCTGTCAAGACTCGGAAGCGGATCTTGTGATAAAATTTGAGTGCGTAGGGATGAATAAAAATCTGGATACAATCCCATTAAAAAATCATGTAACTTTGCTTGCGCTCTTCGCTCCTCGTGTAAACGACCACAAGGACAACCGGAAACAGAGCAGGAAATTAATGGCTCATGATGATCCAACTCTTGCCACAAGGAGTGTAATTGACCATAATAAACAGAAACCGGCATATCCCTAGATTGTTCACACTTGGCTATGGAAGATCTTAATTGTTGAATGCGAGGTCCATTAGTTTGAGCAAACCTCTGTTTCAAGTGATCCCAAAACGGTTTTGCTTCTCTAAATTTGGACAAAGAGGACCGTATTTCAGGAGTAATTGTATTTGATATCCATGATATTAGCATAGCGTTAATGGCCGTCCAATCGGACTTGGTGCACGGTGGTGATGGAGTAAGAATTGTTCCATCCAAGAAATCAAATTTGCGTCGAGCTTCGAGAGCGGTTTGAATATCAGCAGCCCAGCTATCATAATTATCGGAAGTTAAACGAGTAGGTGTGATGAAGTCTCCTGGGCGATCTTGGGAACCAAGATAATAAGGGGAATTTGGTTTTATTTCGGTCGGTGGTGGGGGTGGCGGTGGAACATCATCACCTGCCATTGAATGCTATTGATTAGAAACTTTGGCCTGATACCATGTAGAATTAGGTAGAATTAGGCAGAAATTGCTTAGCTTTCATTGATGGAAAAGCACGAAATATATAATACAAAAGATCTCTAGAATCCTAGTTCTAGATAAACATGGAAACAGAGAAGATAAAATATTTCCTAAATCTATGATATTTCCTAAATATCCTAATATTTGTCCAACCATGGAAATTTACTGATTAGAAAATATCTCAGCCAGTCATTTTATGCCAATGCTTGACCAAATAGATAGCTCAATTTACGCTACCATATGATTTATTCAAATCAATTAAAATAAAATGTGAGAGTGTAATAAGTATGATCAAACTATTGACATATTAATGCTACATTATATAGAGTTAGCTCATTTGCAAAGCACTATAAGGTTCTTTAAATTGTGTCGATAAGAGAACAATTCTTTGACTCCAATGTCCAATCCACATGTAATTAGTAAATTTGAGCTAGCTTAGGTGAGTTTGAGATATATTCTTTTATAGGAAACATCTTTTTGTTGCCTCGCTGATCCAGCTTTTAGTCGCTCACTATCTCTCTAATTTTACCATTACTAAGTGACCTAAATTTTGGTGTCATATTTGGTTAGGAATTATAATATCATGTATGGATGCTGTTTAATAATTAATTATTTATACTTTTGTATGTCATTTGCCTTCCTTAAGATCTAGAATTGAGATATACTACATTAAATGGTTCCTTCATTTACATGATTTTCTAGTAATTGATTTGTATATAGGACATGTGGTTTTATTATATACTTTGATTTAGTCACACTAGTGGGGTTTTTATTTATTTTTATTTTTTTAATTTTACTTTTTATTATTTTTTTTTCTTTTTTCATTTGTATGAAAACTTAAATCAAGGGTTTAGAGACTAGAGTCATCCCCCACACTGTTTTGATCGCTGTAGTCTCTAATTACATATTCATAAGGTAAAGCAAATAATTTCAAAATATAAATTGAATTGATTCTAATAAGATTTCACTTATAAATGTTTCTACCTTTTTTAGTGCAAAACATGATCAGTTGCTGAAATCTGACTTGAAATTAACTTATGCAGCAGAACCAATTTGATTTTTAGGATCAAATTGATGTCCCGTACACATTAGGATTGGTCAGATTTTGACCTTTATAAATCGATTTATTTTAACTTATAATTGTCTAAACCTAATTCTGATATGACTTATCCAACTAATAGATGGAAATTGTGGAAGCTCATAATTATTTCAAGAAAAAATTGACATTTGCTATCAACAAAAGAATCGTGTGTCACATTTGCTACCTGTTTTTATTTTATTTTGCTACCACCTAAATCCCTAAAATATATATTTCACTACCAAATGGCTTATGTCGTTACTGTTTCCGTTAGTTGGTTTTAGCCATCGTTCAACCAACTTGCAGCCACCTGGTGCCGATGGTGGCGCCGGCGCAACCCCACTCCTCCCTTTCCCACACCTACGCAGCCAACTCCCTTCCCTTTTCCCATTCTTGCTGCCCCGAACCGAAAACCACCCCCCACCAGAAACCAGCCCTTCTCCCTGTTTCCCCCACCGAAATCGACCCCCTCCCCTTCCCCTACCCTTTCGGCCATCCCTAATCCTAAACTACCAACCCCAAACCACCCTAAACAAATTTTAGGGTTTCGCTTATGGTGGTTTAGGGTTAGGGGTGGCCGTAAAGGGAGGGGGGTTGATTTCGACGAAGAGAATGGGGAGGGGGGGTCGATTCCGTTGGGGGAGGGGAAAAAATGGTGGTTTCCGGTTTGGGGTGGGGGTCGGACATCAAGAAGGGGATTTGGGAGGGGAGGTTGGCTGCGTAATGTGGGGGAAAGGGAGGGGGGTGGGTTCGCGCCGGCCGAAGCTCTGAGTGTTGGCCGCCGGTAGGGGGGAGGGGGTAGTAGTGAGGTGGCGGGGTTGCTTTAATTTTTTTTTTTGAGTAAATATAACGGAATCGGAACCTTAACGGATTTTGTTAAGTGGCAGTGGAATTTTAATTATGTGATTTTAAGTGGTAGCAAAATGAAATAAAAATTTAAACAGGTAGCAAATGTGACTCAAGATTCTTTCGTTGTAGTAAATGTCAATTTTTCCTTATTTTAGTGGACTTTTTATTTTTTGTTTAATTCTAATATATCCAATATTGTATAACATACTTCTAATGGTCCCAACAATACAGATGTCTCCCACGATATTTATACTCCCTCCGTCCCCAAAACTTCGATCCTTTTGGCCTAGTTTTTGTCCCAAAATGATCGACTCATTTGCAATAAAATAACCACCAATTTTCAACAATATTTGTGCAAAATTAGCTTCCTCATATAAAATTTTGTTTTTTCATGTATTTTTAATACTACCTCCGGTCCACTTTAGTTGCAACTTTGGGGGGGGTTTGCGGAGGCCGAGGCAAAAGATCATAAACATGATTAATGAAAGATAAGGGTATATGCTTAAGTTTTAATCCAACCTAAAAAAAACAAATTCAACTAAATTCATATTAATTTACCCACCACCACCGGCACCACCTAGTTGTACAGAAACCACCCACCGGCCATCGAACCCAACAATCCCAGCACCAACGACCCCCGAACCCACCCACCACCAAACCCGACGACCCTAGAAACCACCAAACCCACCAACGATCTGGAATTACACCAAACCCACCGACGAGCCGCAGTAACCTCCCACCTACCACCAAACCCACGAACCCACAAACCAAAGAACCAAAAGACCCACGAACCCACAAACCCAACATTCGATTTCCTAGCATCGCCACCCGAAGGAAATCGACGCTGAAATCGCCGCTGAAATATGATGAAACTCGTCGGAAATCGCCGCTGAAATCAAGCGACATTGAAGGAGGAGAGAGAAAAAATTGGGATGAGGAAGAAGATGTAGAAATTTGATGAATAATGGTGATGAGGAGGAAGATGAAGGAGGATGAAGGTGGCTGAAATTTCCCTAAAGGTGGCTGATTAGATGGAAAGGGATTATTTGGTGAAAAAAGTTAACTTATTAACCAACTTATTGTCAATTAAATCTCTTTGAGTTAAGGCATCCTTAACATCCTCCAAACTCAAATCATCTCTACCATACAATAAAGTATCTCTAAATTTCTTATACTTAGGTGGTAAAGAACATAACAACCTAATAGCCATATCCTCATCATCGATCTCAACATCGATGTTTTGCAAATCCATAATAATAGAGAAGAATTCATCTAAATAAGACTTAAGAGGTTTACCTTCTTCTAGACGAAGATCATGAAGTCTAGATTTGAGTAGTAGACGGTTGGTCACGCTCTTTGTCATATAAAGTGTCTCCAACTTCAACCACAAACCCGCAGAAGTCGTCTCCTTGGCAACCTCTCTTAAAACATCATCAGAGAGACATAATTGAATTGCCGAAAGAATCTTCAAATCGATCTCCTCCCACGTATCCACCGTCATGCCCGAAGGCTTGTTGGATACACCTTCAAGAGCCTTGTGACAGCCACTTTGAACTAAGATGACTTTCATCTTCAATTGCCATAGGCCAAAGTTTACTTGCCTATCGAATTTCTCAATATCAAATTTCATTGGCATAATTTAATCAAACTAATCTATAAACACCTAAACCTTAAGACCTTAAAACCTTGGCTCTGATACCCCTTGTTAGGAAATTAGGGTGTAATTGTGTTTGATTAATGCGGTACAAGTTAATGAAATTAAGAACGAGAAAAGCAATATAGAAGATAAACAAAGAACACAAGGATTTACGTGGTTCGGTCAAAATAAACCTACATCCACGGGTGGGGGATTCGAGAGCTTCTTCACTATAATGGAGAAAGAAACAAGAGAATAATACAAGGACCCCTAAATCTTATGGCTTAAAAAGGTATGATCTAATTGATCGACTAAAGGGTCCTTTTATAACACAAGGAAACCCTAATAAAACCCTAAGATTGTTCCTCAAGTATACTTAAATAGTCGTCATAGAAAAGATATAATTTTAGGAAATATTCATAAATTATCCTAGAATAACCTAACTACCGAGCTATAGCTCGGCAGTTAGCTCATGCGTGCCGCAAGTCCTCATAGGACCGAGCTATAGCTCACTCGCATAAAGCTATAGCTCGCAGCCTCGTTGCAAATTTTCAGCTTCGTCAGGTTTTTGTAAAACGGTTATAACTTTCTCGTTTCTTATCAGAATTGGGCGTATGACCTATCGTTGGAAAGCTCTTGAACCAAGCTATCACCTCCAACTTGAATCACCTCAAAATCAGTTGTAGTTTGAGAGATATAAGCGTTCAAAGTCAGCCCTACTAGATTTCGAGTCACAATTTAACATGAGCACTAATAAAAAAATTAATATTCCACATTCTTCTCTCCTCACCTACCCCACTCCCACCCTATTTTTTGTAATCTTGCAATATAAAAATACAAAAGAGAATCTTTTAAACAATAAACAAATGTTTTAAATGGACACACTTGTAGTTTTCTTAAACTACGTGTCCACCCCAACGTCCCAAGTAATATGGGACGGAGTAGCTAATATTCTTTTGTGTCAAAAGGATTCTAAATCACTGACATTTTTGTCAAAGTTAGAAACTTGAATTTCTGCCTGCCTTGATCAATTTCTTACCTATACCTATACTATTAATTGTTAATGCTGCTATAATTGGAGTAGTTTTTTTTTTTTAAAAAAAAATTTATTTTTTATTTTGCTATAATATATCTGAAATAATAATCATTTAGAACATGCTTAAAACAATGGAAAGTCAGCTCAATTATGGGAATTTATATGCATTCGACTGTAGTCTTTTAGTTGTTTGACGTATATGCTTACTTGCAATCTAGGATTCAATTCCTGATGTGGTCAAGGCTATAGTAGGTATTCTGCACTCCTTAAATGAAGCTGTGCTTGCAATGGGGTTAGAAGTTACAGTGAAGTTGGTTAGGATTATTCCTACTTCGATGTTGCGGCTGCACTTCAGTCATCTTAGTCATTCTTTATCTCCTTTGTTATCTAACCATGATTCTCAAGTTGCTATTATGAGTGCAACTGCTCTAAATTTTATAGTGTCAAATGTTGGCTTCAAGAAAGAGAAAGAAATTAGGGATACGTTGGAAAAATATGGTGTTGTTACTCAAGTAATTGGTAACTTGAGGGTTTTATTTGATAAAGCCAGGCCTCTTGAATATTTCCTAGAGATGGTTTCTCTCTTGAGTTCCATGATGAAGCTATGGCCCCACTCAAGATATGCTGTTTGGAATGATGCCAAATTAAAGGAAGTCATAGAGATCTTCTGCAGCAACCCTGAGGCAAATGTCAAAGTTGCTGTTTTGCAGTTTTATTCAGCTTTAGGTATACTTATTGGATGGTAAATATCTATTGCCGCATCCTTTTTACCTATAGCTGATTCATTCTCCCAGATGATCTAAGTTGAGTAAAATGATTCGTGATTTTCAGCTCTATGTGCTAATGGAGCACAAAAGCTTCTGGAAAATGGGAATGTCTTCATACAAACAGTTGTGCAATGCATGGGCGAATCTCAGCCTCTTTCAGTTCGAATTTCTGCGTTCAAGATCGCACAATATATAATGGTAACAATCAAGAGTTGCCAGGAAATGACCTGTGTATTTGACTTATAAGTGTCAATTGTTTCTCCTTGTACTAAAGTTTGTGCAATCCAATTATCCAGGCTACTAAGAAATTGTGTTCAGAAGTGTTGGATTTATCTTGTGAACCTATAGTGAGGTCTATTGTCCGTGCATTGACTGTTTCAAGCGTGCGTCATGAGGACTTTTCTAATCAGGAAGAGTCTTTGAGGTTAGAAGCTTCTCATCTGGCATTGATTACTCAGTGGCAAGGAAAGCATCATGATCATCTGTGGAGGTTTAGAATTGATAAAGTACTCATCCAATTATTGATGCCCAATTACCAGAACCTCCAGCCATATCAACAGTCATTGTCAGTTGAGGATCTTGTAGTTATGGCAAGAGAGGGTTTGGATGCCAATTTTCTTCTGGATTTGAGACCTTTTGTTTGGGAGATTATTGGATGGCTTTCAGCTCAGTGTGAAGAAAATTTTAATCCCGATAAGCATTGTGTCAGTCTCCTGGTTACTACAGCATGGTATGGTTTATGGGCCTTATGGCATGTCTTCTTCTTCTTCTTCTTTTTTTTTTATTTATTTATTTTTGGCTATTTTTCTTCAGAACTATTATTTCTATTTTACACAAGTATTATTATGTTCAGATTCAGAAGGAGATAGTGCTAATTTGTATTCATTTGTTATTGATATGTATCTAAAAGTCTTGCCTTCGTGGACTCAATAGGCAGAGACCGCCTACTTTGTCAGGCTGATCGGACATATAAATTCAGGAGTGTATCAGCAGCGAAAGCCACTTTGCTGATGATGTATTCTCCAAGCAAGTATTTTTCATCAGAAGCAAGATTGGTGCTTTTAGAAGCACTCAGATTTGAGGGCGAGGAACATCTAAAGCAGCTGTTATATGGTCTGAATTTTGTTTATTCTGGCGACATATCTAGGACACCTGATAAATTTCAATTACTAATTAACCTGATAGGTTTTACATGCTATTCTGGGTTGCCTCACTTCTATAGGCAGGTTGTCACAAATGGAGGAATTAAAATTCTGTTGGCTTTTGTGAGATGGTGGTTAGATAATGCTTCCCATATTGACAAAGTATCATTGACCTCTCATTTAAGAATTGCAGCTATGGAGCGGACTTGTTGTAGAATTGATGAAGAAGATTGGGAAGGCAATGAAATTCACTTGCTTTTGGCTTTGTGGAGTTTAGCTGAATTGATCAACTGTCATGAAAATGAGGGGCATGTGTTAGATATTTTTGCTGGGCAGAATATTTACACGAAGGAACAGTTTATCCAAGATATCCTGGATATATCTATTGATACTGCCTCTACTGGACTGAGATGGTATTGTTCATACCTCCTTAGCTTCTTGGGGCTCTATGGCTTCCCCAGTAAACTAGGTAAAAGAATTGCATCAGTTCAAGAGACGGACCATGGAGATATGCGTCTTGTTCTTCGAGATGGGCAGTCTTTGAGTGTTCATCGGATTATTCTTCTCAATCGGTGCCCATCCCTACTCCCACCTGAAGGACCTTCAGATGAAGACAGATTATCCAGGTCCAATGATTTTCCTGAAAGAGATTTTACTGACAGATGTAGAAGGACTGAGAAGGAAGTCACTCTATCTGCACAAGTTGACCAACAAGCAATTTTCAAATTGTTGGACTATATATACTCTGGCTATCTGCGAGCTGAAGGATCCATTGTAAAAAAGTTAAGAATGCTAGCAAAACATTGCAACATACAACCTCTATTACAGCTTCTTTGCAGAAAAAGGCCAAAGTGGGCTGCTCCTGTGCCCACTTTTGATCTTTCGACAACTCTCGGACACGGTGGACTTGATTTTTCGTGAGTGATGGATTAACATAATTTGATTATGTGATTTATGAAATTTATTTTTTTTAATAATTATTATTTGTTGAAGTGTAATACCATGTGGTGCTCTTTTATATGTTTAGAGCATAAGCCTTTTTTTTAAATAACCTTTTTGCCGAATTGAATTGCCCTCATATTATCTACTACACGTTTTTTAATGAAAAGAGAATTAAGTGCTATTATATAGTAGGGCATTAGGTTTTCATCATGCCTCTCATCATTCCTTTGTTTGGAGCTGATTTTGTGATTGAATTGAACCTATCCCGAGTAAATGGTCAAGCAATTGTATAAAGTGCTTCTATTAATTTGACGTCTTGGACAGGGTGCTGAAGTTCTGTTTATATTTGTATTTGATGATTGACTTCTGCTTTTGTCATGCTATTTCCTGCATCTACTGATGTATTTACGTGGCTGCAATTTCAGTGATATTATCTTGGAATCTGAATCAACTGAAAGTATAGCATGGACCTGCAGTTGCTGCTCTATATCTATGCCTCACATCCATTCTCACAGAGTAATATTAAGCTCTAGTTGTGATTATCTGAGGGCTTTATTTCAATCTGGGATGCAAGAAAGGTAATATAATTTATCTATCTTTTTTGCTGTTTCTTTTGATCTACAAAAATGTGGGTGAGCATATTATAAAAGGGTTATATTCCAATATGTTAATTTATTTATCCATTTTAAAATTGATTCTACAAAATTATGGGGGCAATTTTTCACAAAATTGTTTGCTTTGGCGTTTATTTGCTGGCTTATCAAGTTATCAATTGTCTGCTTGTTTCTGTTATATTTCTAGGATTAAGAGTTGGTGTTTTCTAAGTGGTACCCATAAATTTTGCTGCTAAATTAGTGTAATCTTGTAGAGCCGAATATGAACTCTCCCTCCTTCTCTGAACTAAAATATAACAAGTTGTGTGCTTAAGATTTGTGTGTAGTGATTGCTTACCAGCCATTAGTGCAGGTCAGACTATATATCCTCTGAGACATTCCGCAATAAGCCCTAAGATTGTGTTGATATCCCTGTAGGCTGTATATGTAATTCTCCCTTGTTTAACCTGTATATGTAATTTGTTCTAACCTTAAGAAAACTCGAAAAGCCCTTGTCTTAACAAATACGAAGTAACACAGAGCCTTGATCATACAAGGGTTCGACTACATTTACCAAAAAATAATTTCATTGGGTCATCTTCATGATTTCTTTTTCTTTTGTAGTATTTTCTATCAAGTCCCATGTGCTCTTGGACCCCCAAAGCCTTTAGTCATAGAAAATAGTACAAACTCGTTCTTTGAAACGTACACTGTAGCAGTCCAATATGTATGCTGGAAAAATTCTGAGGGTTCCACTACCTCTTAAGGATCATGGTACAGGCAAGTGGAAGGTGTAGCCTTGTCCTGAAGAAATTAAATCTTATAATAGAAGTGTAATTAACTGATAGAGAAAATTCCTTTCCTTCGGATTATTTTGAATTCTATTTCTTATATTAGCCTTTATAGCTTATTTTTTCATATAGATTTCTCACCTTTCACTTTTAATCCTATCTTGCACAATCTCCTTCTTACATAAATAGTTTTAATAAATTCTTGCAGTTGTTCCCATTCCATTAAAATACCTGTCAGTTGGAAAGCTTTATGTAAGCTTGTCATATGGGTGTATTCTACTGACGTACCAAAACCGGTGTCTGGTTGTTTATGGGATAATATGGATGTTAAGGAAAAATTATCTGAGTTGCACCCTTTCATAGAGCTTTGTTGGCTCGCTGAATACTGGTTTTTGAATGATGCACAATGTGAGTATTCAAGAGTGATCACGTCTTACTTGGATTCACCAGCGTTGGCAATTAAGGTAATCCAACTTGCTGCTAAATTCTCTCAATGGGAATTGGTTGATGTTGCAGCAAATAGGATTGCCCCAGTTTACCGTACTCTTCACAGTTCTGGTGCACTTGATGATTTGGATGAAGCTCTTACTGAGTTGATTCGGCAGGCTGCTGTTCGTCTCTGTCAGGACTGATGATGGATGTACCTAATCTGACTATTCTCTGATATCCAAATTAGCTCCGCAAATACTGATTTTTATTTTTAATTACTGTCTTACTGCTATAGTGATTACTGATCGGCTTTACAGGAATCTGTATCTGCCCTATGCTACAGTTATTTTGATCAAAATTTTGGTATGGTTGTTACCTGTCAATGTACAACAGCATTCTGTCTTCTGTATATAGGGTGCAGTTCTTCCATCTTGTAAGTTGTAACTCTTGGTAGTAGTCTGCATTGTGAAAGTTGAGGTCAACAAGAGGTCAAGAGGAATAGAATCATCAAAGCCTCAAATGGAATATAAATTTTTTTGATAAGTTATATGAAAACAAAATTTTATCTGTACCAATACTTACTCTTAAAATTATTAAGAAAGTAAATACGAAGTGAAACTAAAGATTATGTTGCATGAATTTGTTTCTTTTATGATATCAGGAAATTGACCTTTTATAAACAAATTCTTATGTATGGTCAGCCACACTATTACAACTTGTTTGGATACCGATTCAGGAAGGAAGGGGAGGGAAGAAAAGGGGAAGGTAGGGAGGAAGAAATTCAGCTCCCTTGTTTGGATTAAGGGAAAAGAAAGGGGCGGGAGGGAAAACAACCACCTGCAACGTCGTGCTCCCTTGTTCCATTCAACATCGAAATTTCAATTCACAATCAAACCAAAAAAACTTTGATTTTCTTCTTCTTCGTAATGACCTACCTTGATCAAAGCATGATTTTTTCATCTTCAATTCAATACTGACAAATTAAGCAATTTGATAATTCAAGCAAAATTTCGACTTTGTAACAATTATTGAATGGGAATCAAAGAACCCAGCAAAAGAGGCGGAGAAAAAGTTTGCTGAAAAACTGGAAACCATTGAAATTGACAACCATAACAAAGGTAATTTGGTGGAAAATTTGTGGAAATTTTGAAATTTTAGGGTTAGCAAATTGGGGGAAATATGCGTACATAGAATTCTAGCCATTTGAGGGGAGAGAAAATTTTTGGATTAAAGTTGTAAAAAAATTTGGATTTAAAGTTATCTATTCATAAAAAATCAGTTTGTATAATTTATTTTCCTTTTGAATCTGTTTTGTATATAATGTATTTTCCTTCTAAATATTTTCAAATTTGGAAAGATTTTATTGTCAAGCAATTATTGAAATATTTTACCCCTAAATCTTTCCCTTCCATTTCCTTCCCCTCCATAATTTACTACCCAAATGAAGGAAATTGCATCCCTCACTTTCTCTTCTCTTCCTTTCCCCCCAAATCCTCTATCCAAACAATGTGTTAGTTGATGGTGTAGATTAATTGATTAATGGTTACAACAAAATGGGAAAATAAAGTTATTACACTAATAAAATAAGTAAATTTATTCGTTTACGAGTAAAAAGTAAAGAATATGGGTTTCATGAATACCAAAATGAGTTTACTTTTCTTAACTAATTTGTTTGCACTCGGACATGTGCGATGTACAGTTTACTAATAATCTTCATTTTAATCTGATGTAAAACCTTATATTAATTGAATATAAGAATAACAAATAATATCTATAAATTAGCATATTAATCATAAATTCTTTTCAATAATAATCATAAAAAAAAAAATCAAGATATAAAACTCTCAAAACGATAAACTTAAATGATGTATGGACGAAGTACTTATTAAAACAATTTTTTTAACTCTTATTTTTAAGGATTCAAATTAAATACAACAAATTAAACTTACATTGTTTTTTTTTTTTTTGGTGTGGCCTGTCACATCATGCGACAAGTTGACACAAACCAAAACACTGACCGGGTAATTTCGACATATTGAGAAACTCTGACCTACTGAGTAACCCTTGATCGACCGAGTAACTCGTGACCAACTGAGTAGCCCCAAACAAAGTTACACATAACTGGCCTAATAACCCCTAACTAACCGAATAACCCCTGACCAAGTTATGCCTACTGACCTAGTAACTCATGACCAAATAACCCCAGTCACACTATGTTACCAACTACATATGAAAATTTGTGCTTAACTTAACATCCAGCACAATAGTTTTTGTTCTCATTCACAAATTTATCCATACTCAATTAATACTCGATCACCCGCCTATCACCTATAATAGATGTACAATCCCTGCCTCATCACTTTATTTCCAAGATATTTATGTCCACTTATAATACATGCCTCATCACCTCCTTAATCCTTATTTGATCAATAACTTTTAAATTGAACTTAACTACAATGTACCCGTGCAAAATATCTGGGATATATATTTTACAAAATGATATTAAAAATAAACCTAATGTCAAAAATTGTTTTTCAAATACAAGAAATTGATTTGATATGGTAACTAATTGTTACAACATTGTGTGTCCAACTATTATGGGAGTTATTTTATCAGTTTTATAGGAGTTATCCATTCAGTGTTATAGAGGTAACCTCATTAATGTTATAAGGGTTATTCTGTCTATGTTATAGGAGTGACTTTGTTTGTTTGCAAGCAGCCACATTGGTGCCTTGTCACACGAAAAACGGTTTTTCTATTTTATTTTTTTAATTTATTATTGATCTTTATTAATAATAAGGTAGTTACTGAACGATTAGTTGAAATATTAGTCAATGTTATAAAGGTTTCTTTGTTCTTTTGCAAGTGGTCATACGATGTTGCTAGTAGCATTGAAAACATGATGTATACTTTTTATGTTTCACAAAGTTTCATATATGGTTGGACGGGTTATTTGTTTAGGGGTTAATTAGTTAGTCGGGGTTACTCGATATGTCAAAGGTTACTCAATCGTGTTAGGGGTTACTTGGTTAGTCAAGTGTTACTCGGTCAGTCAAGAGTTAATTATTAGTCAAGGGATACTTGATCGGACAGAGTTACTCGTTCAGAGGTTACTCCGATAGGGGTTACCTAGTAGTGTTTTTAGTGTGTCAATCGACCATGCGTAGAAAACATATTGTTTTTGTTTTGATACTTATTAGATTAATAAAATAGGTAATTTTTTTGTGCATTTTTTTTTTGTAATATTAATTAAAATGGATAGTATGTGTTATTATGAAAATTAATAAAAATAGTAGAAGTGGAAGTTATTTGGAGGATTATTATTTTTGTAAAAAAGATGTAAGTTATTAGGAGGATAGTGTGAAAAAAGGGAGAGTATGAGAATTGAGGATTGAGGTTTTGGAGAAACCTCATTAACTAACTCTACAATTATATTATAGATATAATTTTCATAACCTTTTAATTTTTTATACAAAAAATTAAATTAACATAAAATGCTAATTATTAGTACCCATTAAAAATACAGCTTTGGTAGTTCAAGTTTCCTTTCTATTATCATGGGATCCTAAGATCGATACTCATCACATGTCCTAATGTCTATCTAAACAAAATAATAATAATAATAATAATAATAATAATAATAATAATAATAATAATAATAATAATAATAATAATAATAATAATAATAATAATGTATGAAGCTCGATGTCAAGCGATTGGATATGGTTTCATTCCCTTCTCCTTTTCTTCGCTCGGGGAATTGGAGAAAGAGGCTGTTGCGTTGCTGAAGCGGATTCAGAGGTTCTCGACGGCGCAAGACATTGGAGCTCGTGCTGCAACTCATATCTTCACTAGGGTAGGATTTGCAATAGCTAGAGGAGTGGGGGCCCAGATTGTTTCTCGGCTTCCCACTAATTTATTGTAGGTTGTATGACTTTTGTTTTTT
>MATQ01001943.1:39825-81410 GCA_001687025.1 Chenopodium suecicum | reverse complement strand
CAAACTCTTTCAAAGTCAATCTAATATCATTATTGAATAACCGAAATTGAACATGAGAAATTAAGGCATTTGATTTTATGACATTAAATCTAGAAACGAATTCTAAGGTTAAATAATCATAAGTATCGTAATGCATGTCAAAGAAACCGCTCATGCCAACTCCTTTAAATAATTTTTCTACATGCTTATTAATACCTAGTCTAATAAGAGTAGGGTGATGAATGAAGTGAGTGGGAATTACCTGCCTCGTAATGAGGTTAAGCATCCTCTATTTTTGCTCTTGGGTGGTGATGACCACCCTCTCCCATCCCGGAATTTGCAAGGCCAGGTCAATTCTCGCCTCTTGGTTCCTTGAGCCTTCACCCCTCACCGTTCTTGACCTCTTGAAAGCCATTGATGGTGTAATTTCTAGGAATTGAGTGGTTTCTCTCTCTTAGGGTTTAGAAAAATTTGAGAGAAAATGGTAGATATTGGGTATAGATTGTAGAGAAAGGTGAAAGGATTAGAAATATGAAAAAATTTTGAGTTTTGATGGAAGAATTAGAGGAGATCTTGACTTTAAGTGTAGGTTGAAGGTTTGAAAATGGAGGTTTTAGAGAGAGAAAGTGAAATGAGGAAGATGAAATAAGGAGGAAGTGAGGAAGGAAAGAAGGGAAAAGAAAATAAAGGGGGGACGGGCTGATGTCGCGCCCGATCGGGCGAGCCTCGCCCGATCGGGCGAATGTGTGAATTTCCAAAACTGAAGTTGCACGCCCGATCGGGCGAGCTCCGCCCGATCGGGCGCGAACGCGAAGAGGATTTTTGCCCCTTGCTCGCCCGATATATCTTTTCCTTCTCACTCGATTTGCGCCCGATCGGGCGACCTCGCCCGGTCGGGCGAAATTTGCTCGAGTTTGTGACTGAACTTGCGCTCCCGATCGGGCGAGCCTCGCCCGATCGGGCAAAGAAGGACTCGATTCCAGCTCTCCTCTCGCGCCCGATCGGGCAGCCACGCCCGATCGGGCGAATTAAAGGCTGAAATCTAGGTTGCTTGCGCGCCCGATCGGGCCCGAGGAGCCCTTTTTCTCCGATTTCTTTTCTTCTTCAGATTTTTCTAAGTCTTTATACCTGTCAAATTCATACCTGTACAACAACACTGAAAACTGGTGAAATATCACTCTCTTCGCCTCTCTAAAAAAAACAAAAATAAGGAAAAGGAAAACTAATCTAGAAAGCGTGAAATACGGGTTGCCTCCCGCAAAGCGCTGGTTTATCTAGGTCTCGCACGACCTTCTTACCAAGTACAATTTCTAGGACCCTTGGCCTAACGCTTGATCGGGTGGTTTCTCACCCGGTCTAGCGATGTTTAGGCTGCGATGCGGCTTCCTGACATAACCTGTGGGACGCCAAGTCGCCTTATCTGGTGGATCCTCCTTGACTTGGACTGGGGGATCTTCAATGCTACGCACTAAAAACCCTTCTTCGATCGAATGTTGCTTCAAATTGTCATTGCGTTCAACACTTGCAACTCGATCTGGCGGAACACTTACCGTAGGCTCGATTCGCACAACTTGCTCGATCGGTTCCACTTGTTCATCCTCGAAACCAAGACCAACATTGTAGAGTGCTCTTTCTATTGCATCGACTTCCTTCTGCCATTTGTCTATCTCATCTGAAAAGGATGCAACACAAGATACCGCCTCCAAGGGATCTTTTTCAAGAGCTTGGGGCTTGTTAGAATAATTTACAACCACATTAACACTGAAACATTTCTCCTCAGTCATGGAGCTTTTAGGGGCATTATTCAGATTAAAAACAACTTTATCATCCCCTACTGATAGTGTTAACTTACCACTTCTTACATCTATGACTGCTCCTGCAGTGTTAAGGAATGGTCTACCCAAAATAATTGGGGTTTGCATATCCTCAGCCATATCAAGAACAACAAAATCTACAGGTATATAAAATTTACCTACTCTAACGGGGACATCCTCTAAAACACCTAAGGGGTATTTGAAAGAACGGTCGGCCATTTGTAGAGTTATATTGGTAGCTTTTAATTTACCCATATTCAACTTAGAACACACAGATAATGGCATGACGCTAACACTAGCACCCAAATCACATAATGCATTATCAATCAAGAGATTGCCAATATGACAAGGGATAGAAAAACTACCCGGATCTTTTAATTTAGGTGGAGACTTATTTTGAAGTACGGCACTACACTCTGCAGTGAAAGCTACTGTCTCTACCTCACTAATAGACCTTTTTCTCGTCAATATTTCTTTCATAAATTTTGCATACGAGGGGATTTGTGTGATCAATTCAGTAAAGGGAACTGTTACCTTCAAATCTTTAACCACCTCCAAGAACTTACCAAACTGCTTATCCAAGTTTGTCTTCAATTGACGATTGGGGAAAGGAAGTTTGATAATTGGCTTTGGAGCATTCTTATTCTTGTCTGGAGTAGCCACCTTCTCTGGAGTTGTACCCTGCAATGTAGAATTAGATATGTTAGTATTATCCTTTAGCCCTGCAGGGCTATCAACTACATTGTTTGGTTTAATGGAATCAAGATTAGCATTATTTAATAAAACAGGTTCATCAACTCTGGGCATAGAGGGCCCTTCATAGTTTGAACCACTCCTTAGAGTAATTGCAAATGCTTGATCCGTAGGCCTAGTCGGCTGTGCCGGCAGGGCTCCCTGTTGGCGTGCTTGTAGAGTAGCGGAGAGTTGCGCAATTTGATTATCTACAATTTTATTATGCGCTAGAATTTGATCAATTGTCGCATCTCTGCTCTCCATGTGCTTTTGCATATTGACCAACATTGCTCTAATTTCCCCCAAAGAAGGGTCGGAAGATGAGGGGGGTTGTTGTGGTTGATTCTTCTGGCTAGCATTGGGATGATAGTATTTCTGCTGCTGTTGCTGTGGCACCTGTGGTTCTTGTGGTGGTGGATTTTGAACATTAGTGCTCCGGTAGGAAAGGTATGGATGATTCCGATACCCAGGATTGTAAGTGTTGGAGTATGGGTTATTCTGCCTATAAGCTTGGAAGGCATTAACTTGCTCCACGGAACTCCTGCAATCCTGCTCCCAATGACCTACAATACCACAATTTTCACAGAAAGCCTCATTAGAATTATTATTAATCGCAGAAACATTGGCTACATTAGCAGTGCTCAGATTATCTAATTTTTGGCAAATAGAGGTCAGTTGAGCTTGCAAAAAGGATACAGAGTCGACACTATGTTTCCCCTTGTTAGCAAATCCTCTGGGATTCCCATATTGGGAATTGTGTATCGCCATATCTTCAATAACCTGACCTGCATCATCAACATTAAGATTCATAAATCTCCCACTAGCTGCAGAGTCTAAAATTATTCTAGAAGAATTTCCAATGCCGTTATAAAAGGCTTGGATTAACTGCCATTGTGCTAAATTATGGTGAGGGCATTCTCTTTGTAAGTCCTTGAACCTCTCCCAAGCCTCATATAAAGACTCATCGGCTTCTTGGGCAAAGTTCTGAATCGCACTCCGTAGTACTGCTGTTCTCTCTGCAGGATAATACTTGTTATAGAAATTCAAAACAAGAGTTTCCCAGTCAGTTATACCAAGTGTAGTTCTATTTAAGCCATTAAACCACAATTTAGCTTTTCCAGTTAAAGAGAAGGGAAAGAGAATCTCCCTGATTTGGTCTTGAGTGACCCCGGCTTGCCTGATGGTGTTGCAATATTGACAATAGTCGGCAATGTGAAGATTCGGGTCTTCACCCTTGGCTCCACTGAATTGCTTCCTCTCTATCATCGTTATAAATTGAGGTTTAATTTCAAATTGAACCCCATCAAGAGCCGGAGTAGGGGTGAGATGTGGAAAATCCGTAAGCTTTGGTTGTGAATAATCACTAAGCTTCTTTGGAGCCGTCATCTCTGATTCTGCGTCTGATGATGTCTCTAAATCGCTAGAACCAGTTGGAGGATCTCGGTGATTATTGTTATTATCACCAGAATCCGCCAGGATTTGCTTGTAGAAATTTTTCTGTCTATGGAAGGAACGTTCGATCTCAGGATCGAATGGGATGTAACCTGATCTGGAACACCTGGGCATAAACAAAAACTAGAAGCAAATATGAGATTTGTCTCAGAGAACTAACGCTCTCTGAGACAAAAAGGGAAATAATCTAGACTACAAAAATAATCAGAAATAAAAATAAAACCGTTTCCCCGGCAACGGCGCCAAATTTTGACAGGGTAAAGTCGTATCCCCTAATCAAAAATAATTACCTAATTCACTAACTAAAGTAGATAGGGAAGTAGGGTCGATCTCCACAGGGAAACAAGTCTTTTTACTCCTAATTAAATATTATAATCTAAATTATTTAAGTAACCAATATTAAAAGTTGAATATGAAACTAAACTAAAAAGAGTAGGAAAAGGGAGAAAATAATATATAAAAGGATCTAGGGCATAGGTTCACCAATAAATAATACTCCGGGGTAAAATAGGGTAATCAATCATTGACATTGCATAAATAACATGATTAACAGGCTCTCGCAATTTATTAACCAACATAGATCTAACAGGCTCTCGCAATTTACTAGATCTAAGTTCTTATTGAAAATAGCCTTTAATATCAAATTAACATCTGCTCGATTCATCAATTTAATATTGCTATACTTTTACAAGCCGCAATTGTAAAACATTAAAACAATCCAATAAGAAATTATCATGCAATACCAATAATCAATAATAGTCAATCATCAATGCATCAATTAACCAGATTGTAAAGGGCTCTCGCTACGTATTACAATCACACAATTAATTTACCGGTATTAAATCTCATCTCTCGAATCTTGACTTAACCATTTATAAATTAACTTGCCTATTGAAACTAGACCTAAACATTAATTCTCATCTCTCGATTCTTGAATCAATATTGTCAAACTCATGCATAAAAGATAGGCCTAATCTAGTCACAGAGCATTAAATCAATCAATAGGAAATTAATCTAGCATTGATAATCAACAACAATAATTTACCCCTTCATATTATTTATTAGATCCCCATAAACCCTAGAAATTAAACTACTCACACATATTAAAAACTAAACTAATCAAAGTAATAAAATAAATCATGATGAAAGGAATAAAATAAATAACTAAGATTAAGGGAAGAGAAATCGTTACCAAAATAAATCTGGAATTAATGAAAGAATTAAGAACAAAGGTTTAGAGAGAGATTAAGAGAGAGAAAACTAAGTAGAGAGAGAAAGTCTAAGAGAGAAGATTAAGAGAAGAAGAAGTGGTCGGAGGTATGATCTAAAAACGTATTACGGAGGAGTATTTATACTCCGTACAAAAATCCTAAACTAAAACAAATTAAAACGACGCTAATCGTCTCCTAAAAATACACGCGCCCGATCGGGCGAGGCACCGCCCGATCGGGCGCGCCTTTTTTTCTCTAATAGCTAATCTCGCGCCCGGCCGGGCGCGTCACCGGGCGCCAGCCTAAGCTTCTCCCGCCCGGCCGGGCGCGCCTCCGGGCGCCAGCCTCTTTGGCCGGGCGGCTCATTTGGGCCACTATTTGGACTTCGATTGGGCTCCAATTCTTCGGGCCAATCTGGGTTTCCTCTTTGGGTCTTGAATACTCGGTCCAAATGCCCCGGTATCACCTATACCGAGCCCTTAATCACCGGTTCGATGGCTCTAACCGGCCCTGGGCTATAAAATCTGGTCGTGCTTCTCCAATGCTCGTGATTGCTCCAAAATATCTCGGGAAAATACTCCAAAAGCATAAATCCCTGCAAAAGTCAACCAAATCTACGAAAACACTAGAAAACACCAATTAGTAATAAAAGTGGCTCTAAAGAGCCAAAAACACTACTAATTATGACCAAGGGACGGGGGTAAAATAATATATAAAATGGACACATCAGTAGTGATAAAGGTCATAAATACTATTTAGTTTTATTGGATGATTATACTCATTATGTGTGGACTATACCTCTTGTTTACAAGTCTCAAGCTTTTCAAACCTTTCTTAATTTTCGACAGTATGTGTTAACTCAATTTGAACGCCCTATTAAGTCCTTTCAAAGTGACCATGGTCGCGAATTTGATAATGACCCGTTCAAACTTTTTTGTGTCAAAAATGGATTGGTTTTCTGCTTCTCTTGCCCACACACATCATCCCAAAATGGCAAAGCCGAACGCATGATTCGTACGATTAATAATATTAAACGTACTCTTTTATTTCATGCTTCTCTCCCACCTTCTTTTTGGAGTCATGCCCTTGAAACGGCTACATATTTATTGAATATATTACCTACCAAAGCTATCAATAATCTTACTCCGTCTCAAGCTCTTTTTGGTGTTATCCCGTCATATAGTCACCTCCGGGTTTTTGGGTGTTTATGCTTTCCTAATCTGTCAGCCACATCTAAACATAAGTTAGCACCTCGATCCACACCTTGTGTTTTCCTAGGCTATCCTTCCGAACATAGGGGATATAAGTGCTTAGACATTTCTACCAACAAAATCATAATCTCAAGACATGTCACTTTTGATGAAAATACATTGCCTTATCGAAATATTTCTAATTTTTGTAGCACCGATTATGATTTTTTGGATAATAATGATCCCTCCCCGTTGTTACAACGACAACTTTATTTGCATGCACCCACAACCCAACATGTGCAGCCCACACCTCAGCAAAATCGGCCCACAAACCAACCCCAAATGCGCAGCCCACAAACTTTGCAGCCAGGCCCATTGCCCGATGGAAATCCATCGCCTAGACCAGTCGCTGGGCTGCCCATACCCATCGTGGACCCAGCGCACGCTGGCACCCACCAGGCCCAACCGACCTCTGCTGATCCCATTTCACCACTTATCTCTTCTCAGCCCATTTCACCTAGCCCAAACACTTACACCCCACCTCCTCTTAGAGGCCTCACGCCTATTTCACCCACTAGACCACCTCCACCTTCCCCACAAATGCAAACAAGATCCAAACATGGGATTTTAAAACCAAATCCTAAATATGGCTTAACCATCTCCTCTCCTAGCACCACTATGGATCGTTCTCCCTTACCCAAAAACCACAAACAAGCTCTTTCTGACCCTAATTGGAATGCAGCGATGCGTGATGAATATGGTGCTTTAATTGAAACGGGGACATGGGAGTTGGTTCCTAGGCCAACGGGGGTGAATATTGTCAATTGTATGTGGTTATTTCGACACAAATTGAATGCTAATGGTGATCTTGAAAGACACAAAGCTCGTCTAGTTTGTGATGGCAGGTCTCAGGTTGAAGGTGTTGACTGTGATGAAACATTTAGTCCGGTTGTTAAACCGGCCACTATTCGAACGATGTTGAGTTTGGCTATGGCTCGTAAGTGGTCTATTCACCAACTTGATGTGAAAAATGCTTTTTTACATGGTTATTTGAATGAGTGTGTTTATATGCATCAACCACCTGGGTTTGTTGACAAGAGATTTCCAGGTTATGTTTGCAGACTTCGCAAGGCTCTTTATGGCCTTAAACAAGCTCCACGAGCTTGGTATCAGCGATTTGCTAACTATCTTTTGCAGATGGGGTTTGTCATTGCTAAGAGTGACAATTCTTTATTCACTTTCCGGCACGGAAATGATATGGCATATTTGCTTCTATATGTTGACGATATTGTGTTGGTTACTTCTTCAGATCGGCTTCGTGAGAATATTATTTCTCACTTACGGAATGGTTTTCCGATGACTGACTTGGGTCCTTTGAATTTTTTTCTGGGTATTGCTGTTACCCGTACTCCATCATATTTGTTTCTGTCACAACAGAAACATGCACAGGAAATTGTAGAGCGCGTAGGTATGGCCAGTTGTAAACCTGCGGCAACTCCAGTGGATACTCAATCCAAACTCAGTGCAGACTCTGGACCCCAGTTTCATGATCCAACACTCTATCGCAGTCTTGCAGGTGCTTTACAGTACCTTACTTTTACTCGCCCTGATATTACTTATGCAGTTCAGCAAGTTTGTCTATTCATGCATGATCCCAAACAGGCTCATTATGATGCTCTGAAACGCATCATACGATATATTCAGGGTACCATTGATCACGGGTTACACTTATATCCTTCATCTCCTACAAACTTGATTACTTATACTGATGCTGATTGGGGCGGGTGCCCGGACACTCGTCGTTCGACCTCGGGATATTGTTGTTTTCTTGGGGACAATATTATTTCCTGGTCTTCGAAGCGTCAACCTACTCTTTCTAAATCAAGTGCAGAGGCAGAATACAGGGGCGTCGCAAATGTTGTTGCCGAGGCTTGTTGGCTTCGTAATCTTCTTTTGAAGCTACATTGTCCACTTTGACAGGCTACAGTTGTTTATTGTGATAATGTCAGTGCAATATATTTATCTCATAATCCCGTACAGCACCAACGCACCAAGCACGTCGAAATGGACATTCATTTCGTTCGAGAAAAGGTGGCGTTGGGGCAAGTGCGGGTCCTACATGTTCCATCTCGTTATCAGTTTGCCAACATCTTCACGAAAGGCCTACCTCGACAATTATTTTTAGAGTTCAGATCCAGTCTCAGCGTACGCCCTCCTCCCGCTACGACTGCGGGGGTGTGATAGAATATACGATAGATATTCTAGTTATTCTGTTATAGTAGGAGATATATTTTGTGAATATTTGTAAATATCTTTTGAGTTTCCTAACGTGATTAGGACTCACGATTGTAACCCTATATATATTGATTAATGGAAAACACTCCAATCTGAGGAGTTTTACAGTATCTAACAATTGGTACATTTCGTTGATCGCAAAATGCTCGTGTGTTTATACTCTCTGTTCCACAGAATTGTCTGTTGGCCCTTCTAAGATTTCTAAAGGATGGATTGAATAAAACTTCGTATATTTTTGTACTTAGGCCCCGTTCACTTCACCTTAAAAAAATAATATTAATTAAAAATAATTTCAGTTTAGTAAAAATAAGTTCAATTTAGTAAAATTGAGTTTTCTTAAAGAAGAATTATAATAGAAAATCAATAAAAATAATTTCAGTTCAGTAAAATTAACGCAAAATACAAGTTGATCAATTTGATCAATTTAACTTGTGAATCAACCGGGTAAAATGGAATTTTCCATCATTAAACCAGGGACATACCGGTAATTGAATTATGGTTGACTCAGCATGCTTGCCACATGTGCAGTTATACGTGTACCCTCCTTCTAACGACGTTAACCCATTTCATTCTCGCACCGTTACGTCTAATTCGTCCTTTATGGCTTCATCTACCACCTAATTCATTGAAATTGTTTTGTCCATATATATGCTAATTGTTCTGGGCTAAAGGCTTTCAAACTGATATGGGCTTCTATGTCTGGGCCGTATTTTTTTCAACTGGTATGGGCTATCGTGTATGGGTCGTATTATTACTTATGTGATTTGAAACTGACCCGGGCCATTGTTTACCCACATACCAATGTTTACCCACATACCCACGTATTTTTTTCAACTGATTTGGGCTATCGTGTATGGGCCATATTATTGCTTGTGTGATTTGAAACTGATCCGGGCCATTGTTTACCCACATTCCAATGTTTATAATTCAAATGTGTGTTAATTTTTTTGTAGACGTGTTTATTGCTTGAATCAGTTCTTTGTTGTTCTGAAAATAGTAAAAGCAATTACATATCATATTGTTTGTGTGTAGGTGCCTTGTTGCAATTCAATTATAAGCACAAGCTCCTTATATCCCGCCTTTAGTACACCTAATTAGTCTATGATGTTTTCACAAGTATCTAAAGGTCCTTGGAGTGATTGTATTGGGTTTGGATCCTCTAGAGTTGAACTTTATAGAGTTCAATAAATCTAGACCCTCCACAATAGATCAATGGCTAATATTCATCTTGCATGCATTTCAAAATAAAAAATAAAAGTTCAATAAAAAATAATTTAAAACTCTCACTCTCACAACTCTACAACTCTATAATTTTCAAACTCTAGAGGATCTCAACTCGATTGTATTCGGCTATTCACAAATTCATAAAATATGATATATTGTGAATTTGTATTGTTCAAACAATAAACTCTTTTTAGGCTCATTGGATGAAGTACGTTGTTCATATTATTCAGCACGCATAATTCAAATGTAAAACATATTATAGGCACATTCAAGAAAACTAAACCAATTACATACATAATTAAAGCATATTTTACTGGAAAGATGGATGCAATTTAACATAATCTACATACTAACAAGGCCACAAGCTACAATTAAAGTACTACAGTTTAACTGAAACACACATAGTAAAAATGTAGTCAACTAACAAAATGACCACGATTTATTCACATAATATATTGAAGTAACATGTCCAAAGAGCTTCCAGCTCTTACCTGAAGCTGCCGCGCAGCAAGATTGGATACCATATATTGTTTACCAAATCAAAATTCTAACATATTAGAAGATCATCCTACGCTAATACCGACATAAAGTTGTGCCACCAATGTTCGATTAGTGATTAAAAAATTTGTTGAACAAACCAAAACCAAAACCAAGAACTCGGTTGTGCATAGCATAAGCAGAACTCATACCCTGCTAACTTTGAACACCAGGAGAGATTTGGACAACATCTTCACCACCACTTGATGCCCCCTTTTGATTTTTTGATCTTTATTCATTTTCATTATTCCTTCCCCCTTCATGTTGCAAAGTGTAACCCGGTTACCCTCCTTCTTCACAAAAAGTTTTGACGCATATACTGTCTTGTTTATGAACACATCAGCATCATTCTCAAGTCCTAGTGAATTTTTGCAAAGCCCAACGACACATTCTACAAAATATAATATCAACAAATGAATGGAATCATCTCAACAGATACAATATCTTATATTCAAATTAATGTAATATAAAATCCATACGAGGCCATTACATTATCACTCACCCACTAAAATTATTGTATTTTTATAATCGAATTAGGTGTTTGCATGACAGTAATCAAGGCTAAACATTAGCATAGCATAGCACAACAACCTAAGTTAGTTGTATGCATTATCATGGTACAAGACAAATCAAACACCACAAGCCTTACTAAACTAATCAAGCTACGCATTCATATTCTTTAATTTTGAAAGAGGGGGGGGGGTAGGGTAGTGGGATAATTAGCCTCCTTTTAAGCATAAGGTTGTGTTTTATCAACTCCTAGTACGTATACCAAATTATATAACTGAGCAGATTCAAAAACATCCATAATCACTCTATCAGTGGGTCTCCAAATAAACACAAAAGTCCATATACATAAAAAATCCCTTACCAGTCTATTCACTTTTAGGTAGGATTGCGTGAAAGTTGCCCTGAAACCCGGATGTTCCTCTTTACTCCCATCAGACTGGGTGCCAGCAAAATCACTTGACCTCCCACTTGACTCACCTGTATTCCCATTAGATTCGCTTGAACTCCCCTCCAATAGGGACCCATTACCACTATGGACAACATCACTTGAACCCCCCTGAAGACAGCACAATGACATCGGACTCAGTAGCTATGGGGACCACTTTACCTCCTCTAATAACCTTCACACAAAAGCACCTACATCCCTCATACGTTATTTCGAGTTTGTCTTGTAGCTGGATATTTTGCTCCTCCATGAATTTATCCCACCCATTTCCTCAGTGTGTTTCCTCCCGATCTCCAAACATTATATATACCAGCCAGAGGTTGTACCACTTACTGTCGTCTGCTTGGCGAGCTTTGATAAAAGGACTATTAACCAACTTATTGATTCTGTTGGGAATTGGCTGTAAAGATGCATTTTGATTAGCTTAATACCATGAGCTAGGACATCACTGCAATAAATTATAAGGAAGAATCTCACCAAGGTAATAAACATGGACCTGTTAACCGTTACTTCAAATGTTAGCTTCTTATTGGCTGCCATCTTTACCTAATACATAAAATAATAGCCATCATTATGCATTGAATATATAGTATAAACTACAACACATGAGTCGTGTATAGACAACTTCCATGGAAAACCGGTAACAACATAGTTGTGCCACAACCTACTCAATTTATTACAGCTACAACCACATAGAAGTACAACTACTTTCATAAGACTCAAAACATGTTGTGCTGTACATGACATCTACCTTGGTGACTTGGTGGATTCAGTAAACCAAATCACTGCCTGACTCAATTGTGTTGCACAACTCTAATGCAAAAGCACTGATAATGTTCCAATCACATCGTGTACAAACATTCTCCTCATTAAATATAGATACTCAAAAATATTGTGACTAAAAGTCTAGCAAGGTAGACAATACCGTTTGCAGTGTATAAAATTCAAACCTTAAAATAAACTTTAACAATGATCTAAACATCTTTAAAAAAAATATATAAAAAAATAAAGAAGCCAAGTAGTATTAAAAATTACCTTTAAACTAAGACTTTTTTATATGTTATTTATTTATCAATTTTCAGTTCGTAGAACAAACCTCAACACCCCAAAAAGCAGACTCAACTTAGACAATTTAATAAACATCCAACACATGTATACTTTATTACATCTTTCATTATAAAGTTAATAGCGAAAAATCAAACATTGATACTCATAGATCTTTTAGATTGTCTTTTATAATTAAACGTATTTATGTGACTTATGATAGCTGCCTAATAGGTAATCTAATATAAAGATACAAGGTACATATTAAAAACCTTAAAATCTAACTTTTATATTTTAATGAATTAAACCGCATCCCAATTTAAAGATTATTGACAAAAAGTAATGTAGTATTTATCATTTTTCAATTAAAAAAAAATCCTCAACACTCTATAAACAAACATATTTCATAATTCACTTACACAGTTCCAACATAATCCAGCCCATATTATTATATAATACTTTTATACATATGAATTTGTAAGCGAAATCTCAGTAATTTAAAATAATAGATCTAGGGATTGTCTTGTTTAGTCATAGCCAGGAATTTACGTGCCATATGTTATTAGCCTATAGTTGATATAGCGAATTATAAGTCCATATTCTATTTAAAAAAAATTTAAAATAGAACACAGCCAAAAATTTTCCCAAAAAAATACTAATATTATGCACATTGAGCATAATAAGAAATTATCCAAATCATATGTGTAATTTATAATAAAAATTGCATACGACATGCTTCAATTGAATGATATAATACACATTAAATCGAAGCAAATAAATAATAATATCTTAATAAATAATTTAGGAAAAATTGCTAAAAATAATACAACATTTGTCCCATTCTTTTTTAATAATACAACCTTTTGATTATTTTGTAATAATACAACCTTAAGGGGGTGTTGATTTTAAACAAGATAAAATCGAATTTTCGGTGAGTTTTGAGGTGGGAGAAGGGGAGGGGATATTCCATCCTTCCTCATCCCCACCACAAAAAACTCATCCATCCCCTTTCTTAGCCTCAAAGTCCGCCAAAAAATTGATTTTATCTTGATTAAAATGAACACCCCATAAAGGTTGTATTATTACAAAGTAATCCAAATGTTGTATTATTAAAAAAGAAAGGGCCAAAGGTTGTATTATTTTAGCAATTTTTCCAATAATTTAAATAAACTTAAAGTCAGATAAGCATCCCGTCAACAAGTACAAATTCAAGGTCTAAACCCTCTAATTCACCAATGGATTTTTTTTTTTAAAAAAATTAATTTTTTAAATCATCCAAATAATTATATTAAAACAAGATAAATTAAAGTGAGAACGTTGGGTTACAAATAAATAAAATATTTTAAGTATCTGCAACAAATATTCATACAAATAACGAATCGAATTTACGACAAACAAGTGAAAAAGATTGGATCTGGCTGTATTTTCGTCCAAAAATTTGATTTAATCGTCATAGGTTGTAAATGTATACCTGGAATCGAGCGTGAAAGCAAGAGCAGGTGGACGGTCGTTCTGATTGCCGAGTTTTAATGCCGGAGATAATTTGAAGGAAATTCGGGAGGAGAGGTTGCAGAGGATATGGGTTTGAGGAGAGAGAACTAGAAGATGAAAAGCTCGATATAGTATTTGTGAGTGTGGGGTTTTTGTTTATAATTTTTTTAATTAATTTTTTTTATTTGGGGAATACACACTGTTAGAGTTCCAGTTGGTGAAGGTGGGACAAGGAAATATTCATTTAATTGTTTTTTTTGTCGAAAAAGGGTAGACTTTCCTTTTAAGTATGTTACTCTTTATGTACTCCGTACTATTATTGTAAGTGGTATTGTTAGTATCTAACTCAAAAAAACCTTCTAGATTCGCTCAATCTATTAAATTACAATTTTTTGACGGCGTCACTCCCTCAATTTAATTTGTACTCTAGCAATGTATGACATAGTAACATGACGTCACAAAAGTATAATTGGTTAAAATTGGGCAATTCTTTTTAATAATGTACGATATTACCAACTTATAATTATTGACATCTATCTCACATAATTGAATAATTATATCCAATAAAAATAATATTGTCTAATATTATTGAGGAAAATATACATACGCCCAGGTGCTTAATAAGAATAAAAAACTATTTCCTACAGTCAATTACCATTTCAAATCTTCAAACTTATGTATTGTTATTGAAACTTAAGTAGTGTCATAGAAACCTTTAAGAAGTACGTTAACTTAATACAACTATTATATTTATGTATTTCACGAACGGTTACATTACAAATATACTAGTTACTTCACCGGGCGATCCCCCGTGTTCTATTTTCCATTTTATAAATATTGTAATGGTATGGAAGAGTGTGGACATCACTTTAATCCTTTTACTCTTCGTACGAATATGATGATACCTTTACGGATCTAGCTAACCACATTAATTACAAATAGATGACAAACTTAATGTGCATATCAATTTATAAACACCGGTACTTTTGCAATCGTACATGACTAAAGCTAGATCTTAGTGGCACGTTCTTGTTAGCTTGTATTTCATCATCTTATTTGTGTAACATACTATCTCCGTTTAAAAATTAATAGTGTCCATTACTTTTTTTTTCTTGGCAACTCAAAACTGAAGTCCAATTTTTGTTATTCCAATTATAAGGATCCCAAATACAAGTAACTTGTAATTTGTACCATTTTAACCTCATTTCCTAATGTAATCCAAATTATTTCCTCAAAAATAACGGATTAATTGTCTCCCACAATTTTGTCATCAATTGCATTGTAATTGATATTATGTAACTGATTTTTGTATCTCTTAAGCATTGATTTATTTTCAATGTTTAATTTTTTCAATAACTATTTAACGTATGTAAAGTAATTTGCACTATCTATTTCGTTGTTTAATGGATACACAATTATACTAATTCTCGTGAAGTGATAAGGTATTAGTACTATCAACCCCACCATAATTCTTAACATATTGAGGATATTAATTTGTAAGGAAAAAGATATATGCAGCCCTTAGGGCTCCATAAAAGAAGGTAAAAATAAAAAGAATAAATAATAGCTAAACATTTAGTACACCGATTTACTCGTGAGTTGTCGTTAAATACCCAACTTAATGCTAGTAAAGGAAGCATACTAAATGCTTATATGCATCCGTTAGGGCGTATATGATTACCCAATTTGTAATGGTTGTAGTTTATTTAGAAACCCTATTATGCATGCATATTATGCATCCTATTTCAAGGTCAATGCTTCTATATAGGCCATGAACAACAATAGCTTCCCATTATTGATCTTAATTTGGTGTTTTACATCAAATTCAGTTAACTTTTTCAACTCTTATTTAAAAAGCTAATCCGTAAATACATTTGTTGAACCATAACAACTCAATCGCCGTACATCTTGCAGCGGGTGGCGTAACTTAGAATCTATAACTGCTTAAGTGCTTGCAGACCATGTTAATAATAATAATAAAATAACACTTCTTGCCTTTGTGTATTGATTATTATTATTCACTAGCGCTACATCTTTCGTTCCAAAATCTTACAAAAACAAATATATTTGTACCTAGCAATATAATAAATACTACTCCCACTGTCCCCTATTGATAGTATATTTTGTTTTTTGGTGATTCATAATGTTATTCACATTTGCCTTGTTCAAGTACCCATGAATATTATTTTATTTTCAAAATATTCTAACATTTTTTTAAAAAAAAAGCTACAAAATTATTTTTCCAATGCACTTTAATTACTTTATCTCTCTATACCATTGTTGCATACCTAGTGTAAATTTACTTTTTCATTGTACTATCTTTATTTCCCTTGAATCCCTTGATTGTTTAGCAAATGTGACTATCAATGGGGGACAGATGGCGTACCGTTGTTGTATAATTAGTGGTCTAGAATTGGTTCGATAAATGTTTTACGGGTCAGTTCGACCCTTTAATTTAGTAAATCGAATTCGAAATCGTCGTCGTCAGTGACATAGATGTCATCAAGTGTATGTTAAGACTCGCTAAATATAAGTGAAAAATGGGTATTATTTAAAAATTTTTACAAATCAAGTACCTTTTATAGTACTCTTGCAGCCTAGAGGTAAGTTGAGTATTAGTTGTAGGTAGTACGATTATACTTATTAGTTGTGTGTAGTTTAAGTTGTTGCAATTACCATTACAAATATTGCTTATAAGTTGCGGAGCGCGCATCCTGTTAAATTATTACAAAATATTTACATTTCATTTATTTTAATAAATATCTTATTTAAATGCGCGTCTTTTAAAAATTAAAAATCGTACAATAGCTTACAATTTAGACACCTTATTCAATACAAAAAAGGGTCACAAACAAGTTGCACAAATATCTTTAGGTCATTAGCCCAATTGGGTGGATGGCCTTACCCTATCCATAGTTACAAACTACGTAAAATATTTTCATTATTAAGCACCATATACATTTTAGGCCCGATGAAATAACACGTTCCTATTATTTTATATGAGTAAATTATAAACTCACTTAGCGTATAATGTATTAGGGGCATTTAGCTTGACTTAACTAATTCATAGGGTACAAATTCCTCATTTTGGATAACACATACATCCATGACAGCTGGCCCACTAGTAGGACTTTAATAAACCTAAAATACCCTACCATATAACATGTCCACACATTACTCTAACATGCTACTTTTCAGCTGAAACACTCCTACTCAACAATTACTTCCACGTATTAATCTGAATTAGTAAACTGAGCATAGATTAACATAAAATATGGTAACTAGCTTAATACAAATTCACCAATTTTTTGTTCAACCGCCAACCACAATCTGCTAGGCTGCAAGCTGGGCATAACTATTAAGTTTTAGACTACAACAGTACAGACCATCCAACTACTGGTTCACCAAATTACAAATGTACAAAGTTGTGCCACAGTTGGCTGAACACATACATTAAAAGTTGACACAGACACAACAAAAGTATGGCTAGAAACCCCTAAAAGGTTGGTGTTTACACAAATTCAGATGCCTTGGTGACCTTGAAAGTAGGAGGATATTTGCAGATCATCTGCACCACCACTTCTTCCCCGTTAACAATATTCTGACCGTGGATCATACTTGAAATTCCCTACTTTATATTGCAAAGTCTGATCTTGTCCCTTTCGTCCCTTTTAACATGGAGGTAAGCTGGATACTTCTTGTTTATCCATACTTTAACCTTAGTTCTAGGACCAAGGGTTTCCAACTGAGATCTTGCAAAGGCCAGCGGCACATTCTACAACATCGATGGTGATCTTATGAATGCAAGCATCACAATAGAGATAAAAAAAATATATTCAAATTACCTATGAAAGAGTTCATCTGTATTCGTGCAGTCCAACACATAAACACCGACCCCCTAAACTAAGTACATATTATATTGAAATTTGGTTCATGAGAGTTTTTAGGTCGAAATAAAATCAAAGTGTAAGTATATAATTTGGGTTGATCAATAAAGCTTGCAGTGCAAACCACTAACACAATACATCATTTTAAAGTTGGTGTATGCATTATTTCATACGTTCACACTCTCCAATTACAAGTCTCGACTCAAACTCCACATTACACAAGATATTATGGTGTATTGAAGCTACTCTATTTGTGAGTATGAAGTGTGTTGACTCAACGCAAAGTATTTATGTCAAATTGTTTCAAGACAAGCATAATATCTAGATCTACAAATGAAGGAAAATGATGCATTTCAAAGCAAGACCCTTACCAATCTGCCCATTTTAATGTATGGTTGTGTGAACTTTGCCCTAAACTCCAGGTAGTCCTCCCCATCCTCATCAGGGTCAGTACCATCATTTGTAGTCTTATTAGATAGGGATCCAATATAATCACTGGAAGTACTATTAGAGAGGACAATCACGTCTGAGTCATTGGCTCTGGGGACCTCTACTCCATCTCTAAATACAGTGACATGAAAGTTGTTGTCTCCCTCGTAAGTAATTTCATGCTTGTCTTTTACCAGTATTTCGTTTTCATCCATGAATACCTCCCATCCTCTCCCAAAGTGTGTTTCCACCTGATGTCCGTAGGAGATGTATAGCAAATAAATTGAGTACTCCTTATCAGTATACTCTCCTCGGTGCACTTTGACAAATGCTTCTCCTCTAACAAGCTTGTTCAGTTTGTTAGGTATTGGCTGCAAAAGTGCACAACATTTACTATCACAACATCCAATCAAGTATTGACATACCCATACAACCAAAAAAAAAATTATGCTAAGAGTCTCACCAAGCTATTAAATTGAATTGTCGATTTCAACATCAAAGCTTAGATTGTTATTTGCGGCCATGATATCCTGAGTAAGGAGCTTTGCAAATTAGACATCATTATACAGTGAATAAACCTAAAATATTCAAGGACATAAGTAAAAGCCAAGTAACAAATAAAATAATTAACAAAATATTCATTGTAAAGCCTTAATATCCATTTAATGCTACATAGAACGCTATAAATTCCCTCTAAACTGGTCCGGGGGATTATGAAGTCAACTAAATCATATCCTAACTATATTGTCATGTACATCTGTAAAAAGGATTCCTTACTGTGCCATACAAGATTGATTTATAAATATCTTTTCCAACTTAATCTAGTCATACAATTAGTTGTCACAAATATTTCAAGGTAAAATTAAGACATCATTCTTTGCCACGGATAAAATGCAACACTAAAAATGCAAGATATACATAAACGCCAATGATCTTTAGTGCATATTAAACCAAACATATAGTTGAGCTACACTGACTAATATGCTTTTAATTTTGTTTTAAAATTGTTCAATTTTAAAACAAAAGCATACCATTCCAAAAAACAAGAATCATTTGATAGACTACAAATTTCTAGAACCTATATAGTAAATTTTTAGCGTTTATGCGTAATCACAACCATTCATATACATAGATCTTGTGATTTTGTGAGTGCTTTTTGGCCGGGTTTATAATTGCCTTTTTGTAAAGGATAAATACCAAATTATTCAACTACAAAGCCCCTAACTTTAAAGGTTTATCACTATATTCATAAACACTTATACCAAGTTGTTAAGACCCTTAACACATAACATCCATAGCTTTAGTATACTTCAAATTATAATCTTCATCTGACATGCATCAATAATATGCAATTGACATGTACCAGGTAACTAATATACTTGATTTTTTTTTATATTGAAAAAAATAATCATAAGAAATAACAGATTAAATGTAAATTAAATCGTAGCTTAAAAATACTGTAATTAAATTAGGCAAAAATCCAAAAATTAAAAGGCATGGAGGTTCCTTAACCTTCTATATAATAAAATAATTAAAATATTTTTGAACAGCCAAATTAACTACTGTAATTGTAAAAATTTACATAGCTACCAAAACAATTACACTTACACAACAACAGAATGAAAATTGAGTTTATTTTTTAGTACAAAACAACTAAAAATATGCGGATCTGGGTCTAATATCGTCAAATCACAGATTTAATTGCTTGATGGGTTTAGTTGTATACCTGGAAATTTGCTTCGGATTAAGGATATTCCTTGTTCAACGATGCACTTTGAGGTGTTGTTGTAATGGTGGCCGGCGCCGGATAGTTGTATTAATACAATATTTGGCGGATTTTCGGGAGGATATTATGATTAGGACATGGGGGCACGGAAGACTGAAGAAGGATATGAATTCTTCTTGGGTTTGGTTTTTAATTTTAAATTACCCTTTTTGGAATAAGCAAGTTTAGGGAAGTAGGGTTCAATTGGGTGGTGGTGATGCTACATGGCACGTGAGACAAAAGATACTAATCATAATTTATTTTAATTTGTATTCTTCTAGTTGAAAAAGATAGTTGAGTATTAACTTCGTACTACTGTTGATAGTGTTATTTATAGTATTTTACAAACACAACCCAAAAGGGTTAATTTTTAATATTTGTTTCCGTTTTAGATGAGAGCATCACTCATTCACAAAACCTATTTTGGCCATTAGTATTTTATGATATAGAAACATGACATCACAAAAATTATCATGATATAGTTATGCACTTATTTTATACCATTACTTATATAAAATACCGTATAAATAAACTACGACTACATATACCGTTCTTTGTACTACTGTTGACGTTTAATTTGTTAATATAATGACTTAATGAGTATCCCAATAATTTTTAATGACCTTTACAATATACATATTATACCCGGTCTCGAATAACAATATAGTGGTATTTATTATTAAGCTATTCTCATATATTAAAAAGCGGTCTAAAAAATGTTGTAGAGCCACGTTTGTCAAGTCAACACTCTCTAATCAAAGACTGAGTGCCTTGACACTACATAACTTTTATTCGCATTCTGCCAGTTTTGAATAAAATAATTTGAAGGCAATGTATAAAAAAGAATAGCTTAGGAAGACGTTTGGACCCATAACCTCGTGGTACATAATATTCCAAAAGCATTGCCATTTGAAATTGCAATTTTTTATGCTTCAATGCATCCACATACATGTTAAATTCAGAATTTAAAACCACAACTTAATTTGAAAAAAATGCAACCCATATAAGTCTTTCATCAGTTCTATTCAAATCGAGGGATTAGCCTCTAAATTGATAATACTATAAATTTATAACACTTTATATGTAATATTGTAGATATACAATGTGTTAATTCTCATACACCTTTTACCTAATAAAAGTAACTAACAATCTATTCCTTTTCATTGGGCTATGCCTTTACCTATTTAATGTGATGTCGTTCGTTGTAAAACGTAGGAGTACAAATATCTTGTCACACATGACTTTTATAAATACTGTTAACTAATTGTAATGAGGCTATGTCTTATTCAATTGTTTATTACTGACCTGTCTATATCTTAAATTATTTGAACTTATCTCCAATTATTTGAATATACAAGATCTTTTCTGAACTCTTTAACCCTGACTATACCATTTTCGGGTTACCCGTTACTCTTGGGCAGCCTTTGTTGAGTGTACAGCAGACTAGTTATTTTAACTAGGCAGCTACTCTGAACTCATTTTCCCTTAAATTAATTCACCTCAACTTATTAACATTACTCTGAACGATTATGAAAGTATCTAGCACAAAGGGCGTGTTCGGCGCTAGCTTTTGATTAGGTTTAAGGTAGAATTTTATGGTTTGACAAAGTCAACCCACAACTCACTACTACAAAATTGGCCAAAGAGACCCAAATTAAGAGATCGGTTAAGTGCATAATAGGTGTCTTATAGAGGAGAGACCGATTATCTTGAATGACAGGTCTCTCAAAATATCAAAGAGACCCATCATTTAATAAAACAGGTCTCTTGGAATTTTTTTAAAAAATTGAGAAAATTAGAGAGACCCGTCATTTTAGATGATAGGTCTCACGTAATATCTAAGAAACAGGTCAATTATAATAGCAGGTCTCTTGAATGTTGTTTTTTTTAATTGTGAGAAATTAGAGTGACCCGTTATTCTAAATAACAGGTCTCTCGAATTGATTCCCCCGTATATTTAGGCAGCCATAAGCCCATTAAGTCCCAAACCCTAGAACCTTTCCATTTTCTCTTGTCCTCTCCGCCGCTCTTCATCACTCTCATAGTCTCATTTCATTTCTAGTTTTCTTTCTCTCTTTTCTCCCTTCTCACATCGATCTATCTTCCTCCTCCTCAACTCATTTTTTCTGTTTCTCAAGCGAATCTCGCACAAAATATAAAAAATAATTACATCATTCACTTCTTTCTCAATCTGAAGAAGTTATCTTTACTATATAGTTTCAAGATCTTTGGCCAAGGTGAGTGTTTTTCGGTTTTTCTTAATGAAAAATCTAAATTTCTTAGAATTATTGCTTTTCAACATCTTTTTTATTGTTAAAAAACAATAATTTGTCCGATTTTCCATTTAGCCTTGATAGTAGATTGTTTGTTTGCTTGTTAATGTTTTTGTTTCAAATGCTATTTTTGCCATTTATGATATTTTCATTTAAAAACACCTTTCATAGTCAAATCTAGTAATTGTCGTCTTTATTAATTTCGTATTTGATTTTGTATTTCCGTTTCCATTTTCAATTTCGATTTCAGCGCTTTATATATAAGTTCTGGTTTTTTTTTATTTTTATTTTTTTTATTTATTCCTTTGAGAATTTCTTGACGAATTGTTCTTTAAGTTGTCTTAGAAATTAGTATAATTTTTCTTGCTTTGATTTTGCATGTGTTCATTGTCATTTAAATCGAATTTTACTTTTAGATCTCGTATTTCATTAGTTTAATCGAACAATTTCTCATATTTTTTTTATTGTAAACGAATTTTATTTTATATCTCGTTTTTAAAATTTTTGTTTTTTTCTTTTTCAATCTGTCATTGTTATGATTTATTTTCTGATAATAATATTTGCTTTTTAAATGTTTTTAACATGTGTATATTTGTGGTTGTAGGTAACGATCTCTCAAGTTTCAAGTTTGAACCAAAGAAATCTGTAATTGAAGATCTAGGAAGTTTAGTCATCATTTTCGGATTTTTTTTTATGTATTGAATTTTCATTCAAATCTGTACTATGTACATAATTTTTGAGGTATATGAAATACAAGAATTATTTTTTTTACTTTTGATTTTATAATGGCGAAATAAATAAAATTAAATAAGTTATTATTGATGTTAATATTGATGAATTGTTTTTTTTGGTGTTTAGAGAGCCACAAGGGCGGGGATGAGAATCGATCCCAAGATCTCTAGGAATCGGGAGGGAAGCTCTAACCATTTGAGCTATCCATCACTCTCAATATTGATGAATTGTAATTATAAAGAAACCTTTTTTTTTATTTAAAATGAGATCAAAGAGACCTCTGAAGTTAAAAAGCGGTCTCACTTTTCTAAAAAAAGAGACTGCTTATTTAAGGTATGGGGTCTCAGTTTTCTGAAAATAGAGACTGCTTTTCTTATAAAGGCAGTCTCAATTTCCTAAAAATTGAGACCGCTTATATTTAAGAGGCGGTCTTAGCTTTCACATTCTAGAGACTACCTCTAATAAAGCAGTCTCTTTACCAAAGAGACCGCTGTGCTAGAGACCGCCTCTAAGGCAGTCTCTTTGGCTAATTTGGACGGGTCTCTTTGGCCAATTTTGTAGTAGTGACTTTACCAACAGCGTGAGTGTTTGGCAAAGTAGTGGATGGGCTAGGTTTTAGAGGTGAAGGTAGGTTTTTTTGAAAAGTTAGATAAATTAGATTTTGAAATTAAATGTAGCTTTTGAGATAGCAGTTGAAGATTTAATGTACAGTTTTAAAATACCTCAATATTGACTGTTATATGAAATAGCTGGTCAACCGCAACTTTACCGAACACACAAATCTAAATTAAGTTTCTTCACAACTAACAGCTTGATGATGGCTACCAGTTACATACCTACACAGCTAACAACTACCTGCAGCGCTACAGCTAACTACACAGCTATAATCAGTGAAATGCACCTTAAATAAGTGGATGTAAGTTGAACTTAACAGGCCCTAAATGTAATCATGTAAATTGGGCGTGTTCGTCAAAATATAGATGTGTAGTTAATTGTTCTTGTGAGGGTAGCTGTTAGCTGTATAGGTAACTTATAACTGCGAGTGTTAAGTAAATAATTTAGATATTAGTTTTCGGTAAAGTAGCGAATGACTAGTTGTTACATAAAAAAACCAATACTTTGTTTTTAAAACTATAGATTACATTTCCACATGTTCCACAAAAAATACCTCTAATTTCATAAGATAATTTGTCCAACACATCATAAAAGCTACCTCCGCCACTAGAAGCTACCTTCCCCCCTATTCTGTCAAACACTCACATTTTTTGTTAAGTAGTGGTTTAACTTGTTCAAACCACAAAAACACTACTAAAAGTTACTCAGGCGCTGGTGCCGAACATGAGTTGGCTATTTTGTTGGGTATTTATAGTACATAAAATCACATCCATTGACTCCGACTCGTACAAATACAGCAGGACCTAGGACTTAATATTCGATAGAACAACACACTTTCTTAATTTGACGTTCTTAAAACTTAATTTTAAAATTTTTTTAATAATAAAAGGGCAATTTTATAAAATTTTGCTTTTACTCCCTATATTATTCCAAGATTACAAACTTAGGTTTTAAAATAATTTGCCAATCTTATTACTAAACTATGCCAAACAAGGGTATGGAATTATTACATGAATTCCCCCATAATAATAACCATTCCCATTACCAACATGTATATACGACATTCAATTAATGAATAAATACTCTTCTGTAGACTTAAACCCACCTATAGTAGCTATTACACATTAATCATCCCGGTACGTGTCTGTTACACTAGAATGTTTGATACGTAAATTTGAATACTAATTCATATTTGTAACTAATTTATTCAGGAGTAAAGCTTAAAAAACAGTTATGCTTATTCATTTTGTATGTTGCAAAAATACAATGTACTTAGGTAGTTTAATATCGTGTATTGAAACTTATTCATGTTAAGTAAATACATTAATATTTTATCAACTTACATTATATATTTATACGGATTAGAACTCTAATTACACATATATTGTTGGATTACTAAAGTCCAGTACGTGTAAATGTAATATAAGGGTTAATAACCCATCAATTTTTTTTAAACACCTATGAAATTTTTACTCGATTGAATCGTAGTACGTCATTACGTGCATAGTTTATTTAACTATAAACCTTTTATTGTACTAATATATCTCTATTTTATCTTTTATTAAATTTAAAAATGTACATGGTTTACAAATTACACAATGAATCTCATCTCATCTTATCAAATAAACTTTCCACTACAGCCCTACTCCAACTTAGAGAAGCTATTTATGCGAAATACAGAAATATTAACCCATTTTTTTTTACATTGTTTAAAGAATCTTCGAAATATAGTACTTATCTCCCCCTAATTTTTAAATAATAATAACTACCAAAATAACCGTAATTACAAAAATGTTAAAATCATGGGGTTGTGTTTACAAAATAACTGTCATGCTAATTCTATAAATTCCAAACTGGATTCATAAACATTTTGTAAAAAATAAAAACCCTCAAACACGTTGGTTCATCATCTCCACTCCCATATCCTTCAACTATCATCTCCACTCCCATATCCTTCTATACGATCTCTTTTGTCTTCTCCTTTGATCATGGTAGTAATCGAAGAGGTTTCCGATGAAGACAACATTGACGTGGGTGATAGCGTACGTATATTAGTATCTTGAATTATCATAATTTTAGATTTCGTTGATTGCTATTATAAATATCTCGTAATTGTAATTGTAAAAACAATACATGTAATAAACGTGACAAATCTATATATTAGAATGTCTTCATTGGTTCTATTTAGTAGCATTTGTATTTATTATTTATAAACTTTCATCTTATGATAGGGTATTGATCGTAAGAGAAAAATGGCTTTACATGATGAGGACGACGTTGGTTATCATCTCAAGGAAAGCATAAAAAGGTTTATCTGACCGTTTGATTTGTTAATGCACTATGTCTATTTTGTATTCTATCAATACTTCATTTTTGGAATTTTTCAAGCACGTGTTAGTGGAATCGACGTACTAGTTGTGAATTGAATATATATTTATCTTAACGTGCATATGAATTAATTTAGTGTTTAAAGTTATATAAGTAAGCAAGTACTCAATAAAAATTATTTTGTTATATTATGTTCCTTGTCAATGAAACATGACTCTCTCAATACATATTATTTTGTTTCTTTGTAGGATGATGTCATCAATGAAGACGAGGATGTTGACAATAATGCACTTCTTCGATGGAGGAACACAGTAAAAATCTCATCTTTACTTCTTTTAAAGATAGCTTTGTTCTAATGAGTACTATGTTACATGGTAATTAGTATCTATTGTGTGTTTGTATATATCTTTTGTTTTTCGTGGCCATATAAATGTTCAACATTATTCTCAATATAATTAAGATCAAGTTGTGATCTTTAAGTCGGTTTGGACAGTTGGTTAAAGAACAATAAAGAACTCGTGTACGGCGATTTGTTACTATGTCAAGTATAAATTGATATAGTTTTTCCATTTGTAATGCCTTTGTCCTTTTTTTATTACAAATTGGAAATTAGTGCCACTACTCAAGTTCCTGTCTAAATTATCATTCAACCCTTTTGATTAATACAACAATAAAAAAATTCAATTATTACACGTACAATTAGTATTTCCTGCATGTTTGGTGTACTTCAAATAAATTGAGCGACTAAATTTGATACTGTGGCACTCCAATGTTTTTGTTTCATAACATTTATTTTTGAAGCGCGCCCTAAACCCTAAATTAAATATTTCAAATTCATCAATAAGATTGTAATTAACTTTTACCCATTCCCCAGCCTTGGTACATGATGCAATTTGACAGGGAAGCCTTTGAAAAGGAGTTGATCGACTGCTCTTACCCTCATACTGATACTAATCAATGCTCATGCGTTCAGTTTCTATTGGTTGTGTCTTCCGATACTAAATGGAGGGGCAATTGCCGAAGGGTTTGTACTTTCAGCTGTGTAACTCGCATGATATTGAACCTCTCAACCCAGCAGACGTGTGCATTTGGAAACATCAGGACATTATTGAAAAAATTTGGGGTTTAATGTCCGAGCGAACCCTATCCAGAGTCATGCTTACTTGTAGGGAATGGGGTAGACTTATTCTGTTCTTTGTGCACAACACTCCATATAGGGCAAATTGGGAATGGAGGCACCTTGGGGATCCCCAATTCAGACATGAACGGGGACCGAATTGTGGGATTAGACGACCTTACAACAATTACCATAGATCGGCTTTTGGGCAATTTGGAAAGTGGTGGTACCCGGTATAATTGACGTGCACTCTCGTAACCTAATTAACTAAAACAAAATATTTATTAGTATTCCCTATGTATATAGTGTGTTTTATGATTATATATTTGATTTAAAATGTTATGTTTTGTAACTCAAATATTTACGGTTGTTTTACATTGTTCGTTTATATTATGGAAAACCCACATTTATCCTTTTTAATAAAGATAAATACTAGCAATACATATGTATTAACATTTTACAGATTAATAATCGCAAACTCGCTGTTACCAATACACATATGTACTAGATTAAATGTATCAAATATTTCTCAAAATCTCAAAGTATAATTTTAAATTCCCATCAGTACATATCTCTAATTGTCTATGGAATTATAATTTTTTTTCCAAATTCATTCTTTAAAACACATATTCATCTACAAACACTTAACATATGTCTACTAGTGTACATATTCATTCAAGGAAATGTAACATTATTGGTAACTGTCACAACGAAGCTAAAGTCCTCTACTTACATAGTATATTGCAAGCATTTAAATTAGTAAGAAGAATAGTATGATAATGTTCACAATGAGAAATCTACTATGATTTAAATAATCCTAATCATTAAATATTTTATTAAAATCTTGTATTAAATTAATATTGTATTGTTTTCCTAGCTAATCGATTTACAAAATATATATATGTACATAGTTTAATTTTTATGCAAACTAATTGTCTACTAATCTAAAGTTACATAATAAATTTTGTTATGAATAAACATAATGCTTATTCAAGCTACGATGCAATTAGAATTATGGCTCGTGCAACTTGTAGCCTAAATTCATTTTTGCTTGAAATTATGATTTGGCAAGCTTAGCTACTAGGTGTTGTAGCTGACTATTGGAGACACGCTTAGTGTGAACTTAAATCCACAATATTATTACGATACCCTAAACGGCTATTTGCTCTAATGTGCTTAATTAATTACCAACTTACAAGTGGTCGATGTTACTATATATGTGATGAGTAATATTTAAGTATTTAACCTTTGAATCAATATCGTCAATACTAATTAGATATTGTAATTATATTGTATTTCCGATTATGCTTAACAATAGCTATTTTGTCTATGCTTTTATAAAATTATGTATTTTGGGTTGGACGTCGTGTTTTGGAAGCTTCTACTAAGCTAGACACTAAAATTGAAAACCAAAAATTATGTCCATTGTACTTCCACCATTCCGGTTCGGAGTTAATACATATTACATGATATGGAATATGTGGCCAATTGTACACCACTTTGTTTGTCCCAGTTTCACTAGCATGTTGCCGAGTAATTGACTTATAAATGTGTTCCTTTTTATAGACAATCCTCATCTTCGTTGCTTGCTTCTTTGCCTAAATCCACTAATTCTAAACACCTTTCCTCGAAAAAAAAACTTCCACAAATGGCTCGACGACCATGAATGCCTGATGGCACTCTAGTACTTATGTACTTAAGCCCCCCATCTGGAATGATTCCTGAAATGGATTTCACCAATTATGAATACCTATTCAAAGATAACAAGGGTGAGTTGCATGTTATGTCTACAGAGACTATAGGTGCACTAATTTTATACCTTCATGCCGAAACCACACTCAGTTTAATGGCTTATAGATGCATGAGTCGGGCACCAACACTACTCTTAAACCTACTCATTTACCCAACCTTTTTGATATTTACCCTACGAGGTGTGAATTCCACATATTACTCCATTGGTGTCTAGGTTCCGTACCTTCTGGGTCATTCAATCCTCACCTTGTTAGACCTTCTTTGCATCTTCTTGACCCTAAACCTAATATTAAATTAGATGGTCATGTGTTTGATTTAGGTAGTGAGCCAGTGCGGCAGTATATCGGGCCATACACAGACGCTTTTCAAGTTGTTAACTTGTCTCCATCTCCTCATATTTTTCATCTATGGGTAGAATTTTATTAATATGCCCAGTATGTTCCCGAATATTATAAGGTGGACTTGACCACTTATGAAGGTGAAAAGGCACTCTACCTTGCAAGAGGAAGTAATGTAGCTATCCCAACAGACACAGTAGTTGTGTGCTGGAATGTTAGAGGGTTAGCACGACCATCTTTTGTTGAGCATTTCCAAATACTATATGAGCTGCATAAGCCTGGTGTTGTAGTTTTGCTTGAAACAAGGCAGGGGGCTTGAAAACACAAAGTCCTTTATCAACTCACTTCCTGGGATCTACCGCTACTTTCCTGGGAACTACCGCTACTTCTACTCTCCATCAGAAGATGGTCTGTGTGGAGGCGTGGTGGTAATGTGGCTAGACGATGCCATAGCTGGAGATCAAAAGCCAATTTTTACGGACTTTGTTAAGGTAGATATCTACTTTGAGGTAATTAATTACATAAAATCATAAATATAATTACATCGCAATTTAGGCAATTTTAACATAAAAATATATATCTATACATCAATTAATCAATTTGTAAATTGCAGGGTCATCCAAGTTCAAGACGTGTGTTATTCTAAACTGTGGCTGTTCTATTGCGACATTGGCTGTATAAGTGAAACACTATTTTAGACGTAGTTACTAATTAGATTTTGTAAGACAAAAAAGTTGTAATGTTTGGTCGTGCTACATATGATGTAACTGTCATTGTGTTTTAAGTTGGTATTGTATTGCGTGAAAAGTATAACATCTACTATCAGAATTTTTTAATTATTGAATAATAATACAAAATCACAAGTCGATTTTATCAATTGGCCAAATAATAAATTGTTATAAGATCTTGTTTAGAATATCATTCTTTATGTATTTCAATAAAATTAAAAATACACATGACTAATTTGGAGATTTTGAAGTTACATAATAATTACGAACAGTACAAAATGACAATTTTATGCTTTCATATCGCTAACCATGATACCATAACCACTCACCAAGCATAATACAAAATCGAAATAAACACAACCCAAGATATCACAAGTGCCACAACAAGACTGTTGTTTTTCCTAGTAAGTCCTAGGTTCTCATTGCACAACTTTACCACCAAGGTTATGGTGTTGATTAATTCAGCCTTCATTTCATCCACTTCATAAGTCAGGGTCTCTATCTTATCATTTAATTCACCTTTCTTAATTTGGCTATCAGATTCAGAGACTTCATCCCATTCGAAAAACCCGCATCTCTTCGTGTTTTCCTGTAAATTTTAAGAGTATTGTGTTAATTCAATGGTGCTTCTTCTAGTGTCTATGATGATATTGAAGAATTAATACATTTATACCTGAACGTTAGGACAATGGAGGTAGCTTTTACCAGCGTTATGGCCCCTGCGAACTTGGCTTTTTTTAGCTGGTATGCCGTGTTCACACACTACTAGCGTATCACTTGACTCTGATGAAGAATTATGAGAGGTCATTGTGTGTTTGGTTGTGCCCTAGTGACCCTTTTCAGTATCCCATTTATAAGATAAGTTGATAGTGTTTAAATATATCCAGAGTGGTGGGCCGATCACATTGTGATCACGTTATCACCCGTCCCCACCTAATTGGTGTGAAAGCGTATTACCCTAAGTGAAGAAATCAAAACCTTACGCTCTAAATGTTCCTAACTTTGTAACAAATTAATATTCTAGGTTATTTTAGAAACTTAAACTGTGTTAACCTTAGCAGTTTATGGTCTTCGAGTGATTGATTAAAACCACAAATTGCGGACGTTAAAAAATCTAAATACAATTAAAACTTATAATTAATAAATTTGTAACATAAAAAATCATAACTTATATATCAATGTGTAAATCTTTAATCTTTAATAACGAGTGTTACTACCTCGTTGACATTGTAAACGTATCAACAAATGGGTTAATCAAATACCTAAATCAAACCAATTCAAACATTTTTTTTGTTCATGTACTTATAAAGCCACATGGGTAGTGGTCGTAATCGATTTGAATATATTTTTTACTCGAGATGGAACACTAACGACTTTAGCAGTCCTCCTCTCTAATTACCACTTTTGGCATCGTCACATGTAAAACACCACCTTCACATGATTACTAGCATGACAACTTATGAATGCAACTGTTAGGATATTGATTAATAGTTTAATTACAGCTTATTTTAGTGACATATGTGACTATATATTGTGAACATTTCGAATAACATTGAGGCATATACGACACTTTTATTCAAACTAAAATCAGGTTTGGTAAAATGTGTCTAACATTACTAGGATCTAAGTTGGAAAATGTATCCACTTACTCTTAAACTTTGAGCAAGTTTAGCCCGCGCCGTTGACTTAGGATGACGGTGTCATTTTTAAAGTTTTAAGTCCAAAGACATCAATTGTGTTTTCTAATTCATGTACAAAGATAAGTCTAAACAAATAATAGGGTGGGGTCTCAAAAGCGCAATTGTCAAATTGCGTAGATAAAACCCTTTTAAGTACTCAAGTACTTTAAAATCTTATTGTCTGTTTTATTTTACCTTATCTACCTATCTTGTTTTAAAAACCAAAGAATAACAACACTGATTGCACTATATTTATCAATTTAAAATTATTTGTTTTTTTTAATTACCCTATTTTTTTTAATTAAACTATTTATTATATTTTCCCCACTAAAAACAAAAAAAACTATTTATGATATTTATTTGCTGTAATTTGTTGGTTATTAATACTAATCATGTATGGACGTAGTTATACTACATTTTCTGTATATATGTATTGTGAAAGAAAAATGTCCTTAAGATTTTATTTTTATTTGAATGATTTATTTTGCTGTTATTTTTCCAACTACATCTAAATTGGATTAGAATTTTGTTACCCCATTGTGAATATTCATAACATCATAAAATTATGTATTTGTTTAAAATTATATAAATATATTGATAAACATACACATACTCTATTCCTTTTACCTCACTAGTTTATTTTAATCACGCTTGCAACTGCAATACTCGAACGATCAATTATATAAATATTCCAATAGTCAAAACTATGCATGCGAGGGTGGATCGTTTATTGTTTGGTTCAATTTTTAAAAATCCAAATGACACTTTTGTTAATCTAATGGATGATTATTGTCCATGTACAAGTATGCAAACTATTATTTGCCATCATATAGACATGTATACAATTTTTGCTTGGTTTTTGTGGAGTTTTAATAGTTTTGTCTATATAATTTTGACAAAAATGAGCCATATTGAACTATAGTCTGCTGATTTAAGATGAAACAAAAGATAAGCTGAATTGAAGGGTCATTGACTCCAACCGTCATTAAAGAGTAAACAAAGAAGATTCCCATTCATTTATATTTAAAATCTTACAAATCATTGGGTTAAACAAGCTGCATTTTAAAATTGTTGTTTGTTTCTTATTGTATTTTGTGTGTGTTTTATAAATTGTATCCTGTTTTAATTTTAAAAAATAAATATTTTTTTATAGTATAGTTTATTTAACCAAAAAATAATATATTACACGTGTATAGTTTGTCAAAGATATAATTTTTACTATGAAAACGGTTTATAAATGTTATGTTAATAGTTATATCTAACTTATACTTTATTTAAACTCGATTATTATTTATATTGTTAGAGTAATAAAATACTCTAACAAGGTAAAATGTACATACATATATGTTTTAAAGTATAGTTTATTTAACCAAGAAATAATGTATTACACGTGTATATTTTGTCAAAGATATAATTTTTACTATGAAAACGATTTTTAAATGTTATATTAATAGTTAAATCTAACGTATACTTTATTTAAACTAGATTATTATTTATATTGTTAGAGTAATAAAATACTCTAACAAGGTAAAATGTACATACAAATATGTTTTAAAGTATAGTTTATTTAACCAAGAAATAATGTATTACACGTGTATATTTTGTCAAAGATATAATTTTTACTATGAAAACGATTTTTAAATGTTATATTAATAGTTAAATCTAACGTATACTTTATTTAAACTAGATTATTATTTATATTGTTAGAGTAATAAAATACTCTAACAAGGTAAAATGTACATACCCATGCATTAATATAACAAACTAGTCTTGTGCACCAAGATGTTTTACACCTTTTTATTACAAAACTTGTCTATTGGACTTAGAATTCATTATTTCATTTTATGAGATGGTCTTGGTTTGTTTTAGTTCACATTTCTTGTCTACTTCTAAAATGTGTGTTCTTCTTTATTTTGTGCAGCGGATCCATTATGCACCACATAACAATGTGTAAAACTGGACATCAAATTGCATTAAGTCGAATTTACTAGTGTAAATATTAATTGTCCATGCTCAGCTTTTTATCCTCAATTAATGTATGCTTAGCTGAATCGTGTTGAGCAAGATTTATTCAAACAAATAATTTCAATAGTTTTGTGGAACCAATATACATTACGTGTTCTAACTTTTTAGCTTGCTGTAGATTCACTACATTTATGGATTATTGTGTGTTTCCTTTTTAAAAAAAAAATTACAACAACAATATATTCGAGTATGAAATATTTGGAACATAATTCAATTACTGATTTTATTCCCTTTTATTTCTGTAATTACGTTGAACATATAAAAATCTGTTACATAATAAAATTCATTTGGGTGTTTGATAGAATTCTATGTTAATGATTTTGAGATATGTGTAAAGATGAATACATTTGAGCTGTAACAAAAAAATCTTAAATACAGAAAAAAAATAACAATTGAGAGTTATTTATCCTAAGTTATTTTCCATCATACATGCATGTAAGAAAATAATTTATGCTAAGTTATTTTTCATCATACATGGATGTAATAGGTTTATCTCCTAAAAAATAACATTAGTATATTATGAGTTATGGCATACTAATTAATCAAATCAAATAAAACTACACCAAACCAATAGATATTCATACACAAGTATTTAGATACGAAAACAACTTTGCAATAACCCCTTTGTATTTTTTAAATAATCGCCTAAGCGCATAAAATTAACTAAAAACGTTTAAACGAAATATAAAGGTTTTAGTGCTTAAAAGGGGACGACAAATCATTCAAAGTGAAAAGTTGTGAGTGTTTTAATCAAACATTTGCTTAGACAATTGAAGAACAATAAATTTTGGGAGCCATTATTATGTGAATGTTTAATCTTGAACTTTTTGGTTTTGTGAAAGTAAAATGGTTACAAATTTACAATGTGTAAGTATCTATGTATAAATTTTTTTTTCCTCTAAATGGTTTAAGACTGAGTAATGTTGATGTCATGGTATTGATTGTTTAGCTAAATAAAAATGAAGTGACTCCTCAACATAGTTTGTCAAGTATTAGTTGTTCCTCCATGTTGCGGGTTTTATGACAAAGTAAACATCACAAATTAGGTACACGATTTTCCATGGCCTTCATCATTATGAAGCTTAAAAACCTCAACATTACTCATAGTTTTACAGATGTCCTCATGTCAGATATAACATTTAGTGCTAAAGCTTTAAGTAGTTGGTAATTTTATCAACATTTATAACTATTTTAAATTTTATGAATGTTTCACCATTCATTCTTTGTTATTGGTATAATGAATTGGTTAATCAGTAGGGACTGTTATGGTTTAACCAGATAAGGAGCATACAATTATTTGATAATAAGTGTGTTTAGATACTAGTTAATGATTGCATAGTGTAGTAATTTTTTTTATACATATAATAGAAGTTGGTCTGATTCATATAAACCACATCAGTTTTGTATTGTAAATCGCTCGGTTGTGAGATAATTTAAGTTTCTACCATGGTGACTTGCATGGTAAATGTGAATGTCCCCATATTAACAACAATTAATTTAGCACATAGTCAAGTATACATAAATGTAGACTTATTCATATGTATCCATATAGTAGACGTCTCACAACACGTTTCGACGACATGTCTTTATAATGTATTAATTTAAAAAAGTCACCTAGATCGCGTATTATTGTCCATTATGTAGATAATGATTATTATTTTATTAGTAGGAATACATTTGTAATTTTTTTGATTAAGGACTAATGATTAGCTAATACATTTTAATACTCAGAATACATTGTGATGCTACTTATAAATTTTCCACGTTATTAATCCCTTAACTTTTGTAAGACTTAATTAACATTCAAGCGCACAATTAGTAAAAAAAATAAGAATTGTGCATGATGTAGTGTTGAAAATGTTCAAGGTGCTCAATAAATTGTGTCTTTTCCAATAACTGGCACAAGCAGAGTATGACACAAAATCTGCCATAGCCGAATAACAGGTTTTGTGTAAGAGCATTCATTGGGTGGTTGAGGAAATCTAAGGGAGTGTAACCTAAATAGGTATGACTATTTTGCCCATAACTTTATGTGTTTTGGTAGCTCAACTTGTAGGTGTTATACTTTTAAATCAGTATGAGCAAGTTTATGTGTAAATGGAATATTTGAAGTTTCGTCATTATTTGTAGTAACCAATTTATACGTGGTCCGTATACTCTAATATAAACATTTTTTTTATAGATATTAAGGTAGACATAATAAAATATTTTAATATTTGTTGCCCTTGACAATCACCAATATCACGTGTCGGGTAGTTACTATATACAGTGCTATAGTTGAATGAAAAAAAATTAATATACATTTACAACGATTGTGATTTAAATACTGGATAAAGTACTTCAGAAAACATTTTAAATCTTTTTATTTTTTACAATGATAGTGACTCGTGAGTTCGCTTTGACTATTATATTCGTGTCGCCTTATCTAATCAAGGCCGTAAACCAATTTATTAGTAGGTACCAGATTGGAATTAGAGTTTTACTAGCTGTCCATTTTTTAAAAACTATCATCACAATTTGGTATTAATTTGCCTCAGTTATTAATCTTGTATACACCACCTTGTTGTTGTATTTTTTGCAAGATCTATTAATACAATCAATGTCAGCTAGTACTTTAAGTGTGTTAACTTCGATCGATATTGGTATATTACACATCAGATCACTTCAAGGATTAATAGACATTGTTAAATATTCCATTCTTCTAAATAAAAAAACTGTATGATGCCACCCTACAGTATCACATTGATAAAGATGTCTAATTACATACTCTTGCGTTACAACTTACAACTCAATGAGTTGAGGATCTAAATATTTGTAATGTGTTCCTTTTATCCCTTGTGGCGAATTCTGGACGCAAATGTAATATTATACTTCCTTCATTTTCTTTTAGATGAAACACACACTTTTTCACGGTATTTAAGAAATGTGGGGTTCACATGATATAATACACTTTAAAATGGAATGAGTGATTTTTATGAGTGTAATTTAGTGAGCCATGTGCTTTAAATAAGGGAAATAATATAGTTTTTCCCTAAAGTAACTTTCCTTTTATAGTGTGTTGCAAGTATTATGACATTTCCTTTTTAGGGAAGTGTTGCAAGTAAAAGAAAACGGAGGAAGTATTAAATAAATGTGCCACTGAGACTTATTTTAAAAAAATGTAAACTTATAAAAGAAAAATCATCTTTGCTTAGCTGCCTAAGTAAACACCGAAGAAGTCTATGCTCTTGTATAGCCGAATGTCAGGAGTAAACTTAGCATTCATTGCGGCAGTTGGGATTTTGTGAGGGTTTGCAAATATGTTTGTTTGATTTGTAAGACCATTTTTCCCTTTACACGTACAGTTTCATGCTAGTTTGCTAGGTCATACTCTATGAAAACCTTACTTATGGCTAATAACAAATGTGAAGTACTAATTATAATCTACATAAATGAGTCTATGTTTTATCTCTAATGTAATAGTCATCCAAATCTTAAGCTTTAGACACTCCACTTATTTGTATCTAATGTTTAAATACATGACATTTCCGTAACTAAGGAGCCATATATTTAACGATCTCATAGAACAGGGTATAAGCATAGTTAATCAATTAAATTCACATTGGATTTTATATTTAATAATGTACAAGATAATAGCGATATTTCTATACCAGTTTGAACAACAAACTCGTTTAGTATTTGGGTTTAGTTTAATTTGAAGGCGCAAACCAATATCTTAAATTATAGAACAACATTCTAAGACATAAGGACAAAGTATTGTCAACAGTATTAATGTCAATTGTATTGAACTAAAACACAACACATTTTATCTATATGTGCAATAATTAAATTACAAACTTTTATGCAATCAGTTAAGTTGAAAATAATTCATTTTAATAAAATGATCACCATCATTGAAAGACATGTGCTTAGCTTACCAAATCAGATGTCCTTCAATAATTTACTTTACCTTCCACTGATTTACTAAAAACTATTTTACATTTGAATTTATTATAGGAAATACACATTAAAAAACGTGTAAAACCCATATAATAAATCCATTACCATTTTGATGAGGCTTGGATAGTCTTTTACACAATCAATAATTATATACAAGCTATTTTTGGTTTTGGAATTGTCAATTGTTATTACAATTTCAACAAGATGTTACTCTAAATTAAGAGTTGTTAACTTCGACATTTACACCATAGTGAAACATATTGTGTTAGGATAAGCTAAGTTGAAGCGTAGTAATGACTGATGACTTAATTACTAAGTCACCAAATAAAATTCCTGGATCAATTATATAATCCGTCCACCCATCACAAGAAGACATTTAACGGTTTAATGTTGAGACCGAGGAATTGATTTGCTGGTCGTTTATGAAACTTAAATTTGATATGTGAGACACACTGTGATTGTCTAACTTAGTAAAGTATTATGAATTGTGTACTTAAAAGATTTACTACGATTCTTGTAAAAAATCTAAACTTGTTTACATATTTTTATACCCGAATATGTAAATACGTAATAACAATAATTGATTTATAAAAATATGACGTTACCATCTATCTCCATAAAATAATATTTACCTAATCATAACATTCACTATATGTACTTGTTAAACATTTCCTACTAAGCCTAAGTATAACTAATGTAGAGTAAATTGTGAAAAAATGACCTTTTAAGTGACCGACTATTTGAACATGGACCTTTTAATTGAAAATTTGTCAAAAAAGGACCTTTTAAATTGTAATTTGTTTGTATAGGGTACTTGTGCGAGCTTGGATGATGGTCAACGCCGGTGTTTCGGGCTTGACTTTCACGTAGTAGTGACATGTCTTTTTTTTTTTACAAAAATAAAATAATTTCCCAAATTTCCCTCATTTCGACCTAACCCGTTCATACAGTACTCACAGAGAGGTCAGGAAAGGGGGGGGGGGGGAGAATTGGGGGAATTATTTAGTTATTTTTTTATAAAACCAAATCACGTGACTAACTTGTGATATTCAACGCCAGAGCTCCAGCGTTTACCAGCTTGCAAGCTCACCCAAGTCACGTGACATTTGGGAAAATTTTAATTTATTTTTGTAGATGTATTATTTTGTTATGTTAGATGGTAACGTGATATTTAAATATTTTTTTTTCACAAATATAACAATGGTGTTTATAGTCTTAGCTATGATATATTATATAAACTATGTTTTTAAATTGCGTAGCCTACATTATACGTTATTCAAAACAAGCACGTACATGAAAACTCTAAATTACCAATATTTCCCAATAATACGTTTGCTTATGTTACCATAAAAAGCAATAAAAAATGAAATAAGTCTGTCCTTTTATTTTTATTTTTGGGATGATTAGTGGCTATAAATAGGGGCATCAAGTGAAATTTCAACTCACTCACTTCATTCCTTTTAAAGCAAAACACCAACAACTGTATTTTGCATGTTCATGTATTCCCTCAAACCTCCAAATCCAAACTCAAATAGCCTACTCAATTCTGGTGCAACAAAAGGCGTCGAACAATGATGTTTGACAGGAATAACAAGTTGAAGAAGGGTGGTGCTTCATTCATCCGAAATTATAGAGCTGGGCAAATGTTAGGAAACATGCGAAACCATCCTAGGGCTCCTAGTCCAACCACTTCAGACCAAGTTGTTCCAACTAGGGATGACTTGATGAGCCATGAACCTGTGTCACCAGCTCAAAGGCCACCTAGTAGTTCATTTGATGAACCGGAAGAGCCTAGACTTGAACCAAATGTTGAAGCTAATCCCCCCCACCTTTGGTGGCTATCCTAGTTTGGCTGTCAATGTCAACCCACCACAACCAAATTTAGTTGTGAATGAAAACCCACAACATGTGTTCTACAATTTCCTTTCAACCCATGGCCAAGCAGCAAGACACCAATTCACCAACCCGTGCCCTATTATGCCATAACCATTTTCACTGTTAGAGTTAGATCTGTCAATCTGACTGACTTTGGTGTGATGTACACCATTAGGGGCGACCACACTTTCCAACATATTTACTCTGATTATGCTACAAAGGTGGACTTGGAATCACACGAGATAGTTCTAAGCAAGGGAAATCAAGTGATTCAACCGACTCAAACGACTTTTGGAGCCCTGATCCAAAATGGTGAGGTTCTTATCGTGACTCCAAAGGTACGTTTTGATTTACAATTTATTATATTTCAATTTAATATTTTAGGGTTTTTTGGTATATTACAATGCTTTTATTTTTGTAAACTTCCTTAATTATGCAGTGTGAAGGTTTATTATAATTCCTAGTGGAACTCATACAAGTAAGGTTTAAATACATTGATATTAAAATTTGGTTAGAGGTCCCTTATGTCGAAGTTATCTCCGTAGATTTGTTATATCATTTGCAAATATAAAGTCTTTGAATGGCTCCACTAAAAAGAATACTTTAATGTTCTCTTTTAATTATTTATGTTGGTGGAATTTAATCGCATGAAATAAATGGTATTACTAAAGCTAGATAGTAAATAATATTCAATGTTGCATGGTTTTAAAAAAAAAAAATTGCATGTTGATCTACCTATGTATGTTGATTTTAAAAAACATGCTTCAGTGTAAGACGGTTTTTTTTTGCGTTTGCTTCCTATATATAATGCTTACATGTAAATGTAATCTATATTGAGTAATATTTTACATATTTAATAATATCTTTGAATTAGTAACAAATGAAACGCTTAAGTTTAAGGAGAGTCAAATTATTGAAGAAGTTGACTACTCATTTTGTGTAGATGCTTACAACAAGTAAACTCCTTGTGTAACTAATTAATAAGTACATAAACATTTCTGAATTTTTTGGTCTGACCTAACAATTAAGTACATATCGCTACACATGAATATTTAAAGTTATAAATTACAATTTACTCGAGAGAGATAACTCTTGTATCTTGTAGGACCTTAAAAAAAATGTAGACACCCGTTTCAAGTAATTCACTATTGAGGAGATTTGCAACAATCCAAGGAAGTTGACTATTATGTGGCCACTTCACGAGCCACTATATGGTGTGTACACCTACTGGGGATCACAACTGAACGTGCCTCCACATAGACTTATTTTATTCCGGGAACGGAAGTATCTGTACACCTACCAGACACCACATGTGGCACACATCTCCAACGGGGACAAAATATTTGCATTCGCAAACGTTTAGTGCTGTGTGGGAGTTCAGATGAGGTTTTTTTTTATCTTTTGGGTAATATGTCGATTATTGAATATCACCGTCTAATTAAGCTCATCTAAATGTTTTTGGAGCCATTTTGTTCGGAGTCGAAATTAGTTTGTAATTATAGAATATTACTTCTATCGACCGGCCTTAAACTATTTGTGATCTCATTTTGAAGCTTAGTGGCCGGTTTGTAAAAAAATAATATAGTTTTGTTGTCAAGCAATGAACTTTAGGTGATCCTTGATGTTGTAACTGGGTAAGGTTTGGCTATTTTGGACTAGTGTTTGGCGGTGGCATGGTTTGTATGATAATGTTGTTACTGTGCTAGTAATTGAAGATTAATGTGTGTTGAATTCATATTTTATTAAGTCTTTTACTTTTGTTTGTTCTTGGTTTTTTCACTACATACCCCTGAGTGTTTTTGTTTATTCATCATATACCCATGAAAATTTTCAAATTCACCATATACCCCTAAGTTGTTACAAAAATTCACTACATACCCCTAATAAGAATAAGATGAGTAGAATTTGATTAATTATACCTCGAAATCACCTTAGATCTCTCCCCCTCATCACCAAACCGCTCATCTCCATTTTCCAGCCCCCAAAACCACTCCAAATCTTCATAACCATATCCGTATGATTGATTTTGAGGATGAGAAAAGGAAATTTATGATGGTTTTGGGGGTGGGAAAAGGAATGTAGGTGGTTTCGGGGGTTGGGAAATATATTTAGAGTGGTTTCGGTTCATAATTAACTCTAATGATTGACAAAATTAACAATAATTAGTCATCAAGGATAT
>MATQ01001943.1:0-39271 GCA_001687025.1 Chenopodium suecicum | reverse complement strand
TTTTTTTTTTTTTTTTTTTATTTTTTTTTTTTTTTTTTTTTTTTTTTTTTTTTTTTTTTTTTTTTTTTTTTTTTTTTTTTTTTTTACAACACCCATTTAGTTGTGTCTAATAAAATTTCCAGAATAGTATAAATTGTTTTTGTAACTCAGGGATCTAAGTCAAGGAGACATGTAATGTGACAAATGTTTTAATAATTCAATGTCTCTAAACCACTGGTCGTTATACTTAGGTTTTAACACTCCCTCATGATGGCACTTAGAACACTATTTACTTAGTAAATGCAGTTACAATTTATGCAGTTAAAAAAACAAATCATTATTTAAAGTAATGATAAATGTATGTAAAAATAATATTTTGATGTTACTTCATGATAAGCTGGGCAACTTCAATTGTAATCTACATGTAGGTGTATTTCAATACTGCTGTCCTATATATATATATATATATATATATATATAACATTCAAAATTGAAAATAACATAAAAGGATTTTGAATGAATACGCCAATTTGTCATACAATAAATGCTGGTACATCCTATTAAGTGCATAATGGAGTCGAAATGAGCTGCGTAGTATGACTTAGTGTTTTTAATAGTCACTATTTTAAACTGATCAGGATTTAAATTGAATACATTGCATTTGATTAGTAAGACTTCATGAATTGTGTTTAAACAAAATTTATACATACAAAGGACTTAGGAACATACAAATAATAAACACTATCACAATTACAATAAATGACAATAAGAGCATGTACATCTTTTATCCTAAGGGTCACAATACTCGGAAAAGGTGTTATGTACTACGTTCAAATTAAAAATTGAATAAGCTACCCATAACATAAACCAATAGATTGTTAACAAAAAACAAAAACATAATATATGAACCAATGACTAAATAATAAATTTAAGTTAACGTATGTGACACACAAGGGCAGTTTATGAATAGTGACTCACATAAATGTTAAGATACATCCAAAAATACACGTGTTTTAAAATCAAGAATTGGATTTGGAACTACTCTAACCAGTTCGTAATCTTTTAGATTTAGAATTGAAACAACCGGATATTGGTCCCTAAATGTATTAAATTGAATTGGAAATAGGGTGCTATCGGTTCGTGATTTTGGTGCAATTCATTGGAGTTACCAGGACAAGTGCCAGATCCGAATAGGGCGTTTACTAATCGATAATAGTACTTATTATGGATTCCAAACACTATTGAGCATCCTTAGTCAGATGTTTGGACAATGGTTTCAAACCATAAGTACCGTGTCGATAAAATGTAACTGTGTCAAAAGTAACAAGTACTATATTAAAGCATATGATACTAATGATAGTATCGTTAGCATTAGAGGTTTAGTTTATCCCGTAACAATATTTTAATGCAATCCTTTGATTCTAGTGTTGTTTCTATTCCTTTGTTGGCTAGACTTTAGATAATACATATGTGATTTTTAAGCCACATCTTAATCTCCCACAGTAAGTGACAAAAACAAACACTAACTGGTCATAAACTTAATCAATTTATATATTGGAATAAAAACAAATCATCGCACATTGAAAAATAAACTAATTTTATTATTTTAAATTGATAGGAAACAATTAATGAACCCCATTATATCTCATTAACCCAACTCTAAAACACGTACAATCAAATCCCCAATATTATGGTTCACCCCCCCTTTGTTAAACTCTTTTCCAGTTGCTTCAACTTTCTACGGAGTTTAAATAAAAAAAAAACTTCACAGAGCCTCACCACAATTCTCTTACAACTTTCAGAAAATGTCCTTAAACTCAAGCCCTTCAACCCCAACCCACACCACTACTCTTTATTCGTTAATGCACCGAAGTGAGGAACCTCGCATAAAAATCCATCACAAGAATCCAAGTGACCGTTTGTACGTGAAAGATTTGCAACAGATCGACGATCTCATTCACAATGTCGTTTCGTGCCTAGGGGGGTTCAAGTCCTTCCTCCATGGATTAGGATCAAATGCTTCAAGATCAACTCGAGTTGATGCGAGTTGACTCTTTGGAGTTCGATTTGTTTCCTCATTTGGAAGAAGGTACGGATGAAACTCCATATTCAACCCCTAAAGAAGCGTTTTCCCCCAAACCCAACGAATTATAGGGTAATTTACCAGGTGAAATCACAATTGCTTCTCCGGAAATCACCTTAGCTTCGACCAAAAAGTATGTTACTATTGGAGACTTGAACTGCGTACCAGATTCTCCTGAGACCACTAAGGAAAAATGGAGGTTTTTCGAAAGTCCAAAATCCATTAATAAGAAGAAGACAAAGTCAAAGAAGAAGTGCAACGTGTTGGTAAATTGTAGATGGAGGGAAAATCTCTAGGTAACAGAAAAAATACGTAGAAGCTGGTCGAGTTGTTATAAGGGTTCACGGGGTGAAGCCATCAACTTGAACGAGGTGTCAATAGAGAAGGTGCAGCTGCTTCAGGGGCCTACCAAGAGGAGAAGTCTGACATGGGATTGCTGGTGATACAAGTTGCTTGTGCCTCTATGCTAAGATGTAACAATTGTGCTGTTGGTTTAATTTAAGTAATTAGGTTAGTAATGTTTTGGATTTAGACTTAAATATCAGTATCTCTATGTATTATTTTTAAAAATATGTACGGTTGGTGATGGTGGTTTTATTATTGAATTCTATGTAATATGTGCTTAATGACAATATTGCTAGTTATTTGTTTATCAAAATCGCATGTATCAAAAGATTTAAAATTATATTTAATGTATTACAATTCTATTGAACGTGTGTTGGTAAGAAATTATAAAACGATAGTCCCCAAAACACTAATTACCGTTTGTATATATAACATTTTTTAAAAATGTAAACTAAATAACTAACCAAAACATTAATAAATAGGTACAATATATAACGAACAATGTACCTACGAGTGAGTAAATGAGTTATATGAAAGTGCAGCCACATAAGTTTATAACCATCTACACAACTAATCAACTAAAGTAACTTGTAGGATCACTTTAAAATGTACTCCGGAATGATGATTTACTTGAATTAGTACTAAATCTAAATGATGCGAATATGCATTTCAGCCCGAAATTGACATGAGCTTATAAATTAAATTTATAATAACTGAGTATTTTCAACGTTATAACAATTAGGATTTGATCGCTAATAAATTAGTATGGACACACGAAGTGCATTTAAATTGTTGGGTTAATCGACCGAGAATATGCATGAGTTACATCAAATCACGCGAATTATCAAATACGATCTTAGGAGTGTGTTACTGAGTTATATTAAATTGTAGCTACAATTATGAATACAAGGGTGACCAACGCCCGCGATGCGCGCAAAACATGTATCTCTTGGAGAGAAGTTGTATATGAAATGTAGTTTCATCATTGTTTTATGTGGTACACCAACTAGTTGTTGTATGTATTGTTTAATGTATGATACTATGAGGTGACTTCTTAATGTTATATATTAAAGACCTGTTCTAACTGAATGAACTGTAATGAGCTCAATTGGTACCGGAACTGAGTCGAACTGCTAATTAATTGCATGGGTAATTTTAAACTACGTAATGTAACTTCTATATGGTAATCTGACATGTATCTGTATGTGTATTTTAGAGCGTCTCATTATCCCATTAGTGATGCATTTCCCCATAAATTCTATCCAAAGTAGTTTCTTTTAGTTGTACTCGTTTAATGTATATTGTTATGCTATTTAAATGACCATTAACTAATAATTTGTTTTTTTTGGAACATATACAGTACCATCAATTCATTAGTCAAGTCTAGACCATTTCTAAAGTATATGCTCTAGGCGTATTAGATTAGGGTTTTATTTAACCATGGTTGAGATTTAACTGAGTAATAGGGTTGAGTCGGTTAGGGTTTGTGTCAAACTGTGGTTATTTAACTAGGATTAGCATTTAACTTGTTTGGGTTTTGGATTCAACTAATAGAATTTATTATGAAGTGGGTCTAACACCAACTCTCATATTGCGTATATAATTGAGCAACGATCTTAAACCTTCACCACAAAACCATTCTCCCTCTTCACAAAATCAACCAAGAAAAAAAATTAAGTTCAAATTTACTTCCCCTTTTCTGTCCAAGCTCAATTAAAATGGCTAGTTTACCACCTTTCCGGTAGGCAAAAACCTAGAACTTGTTACAGGCACCACATATTTTTGGGCTAGAGGGCATAGATATGTGCCAGAAATGAATTTTAATATCTATGTGTATTTTTATAGTGAAAATGGTAGCATTTCCTTCGATGAGGCTAATTTAATGGATTTGAGAACTGCAATTGCGAATCCTAAGAGTATCTTTCTAGCCAAGATGGACAAGCTTATGATGATGAATGCGTCCGGTAAGGTCGTTCCCGCTCATTTGCCGCACACTGGGGATGTCGTTGTACTTCTAGAGGTACAAGATGTCATACCGAAGCTAGAAACACAGTACATTGAGTATGAAGGGGTAACTAAGCTTACCCCAAAGCTTTTGGTTGATAAAATCTATCCAAACCCAGTCATACCTCGTAAGGGTAAGATATACCCCCTTACTAGGACAACTTACACCACGGAAGTTGGAAGCATATTTTGCATGTCCGGGCTGATGTGACGAACGTGGCGTTCATGGTGTTCCGCGCCGAAGTCATAGATAGCAACCCTCTAAGCCGCTATCATGTCATCAGAGTCACTCCAGAAAATGAGCCACGTAAGCCTCTTATTGCAAGGGTACAAGCATAATTTTGTGGAACGCAGGCGCATTACACGCCCTTCGTTTGAGGATGATTTTAAGTGGGCGGTGCAAAGACACAATCCATTGCTTTTTATTATCACCGAGGCCCGGGTGGGGAAGATAACTTGTGAGCGGATGATGGAGCAACTGGGAACTAGTATGAGCTAGAAGTTGAAAGAGACAAAAACTCTGGGTGGTGGCACAATAATAATGTGGGATGCTAATAGAGTCACTGAAGAGGTGCTTGTGTTTGAAAACCCAAATCATGAGCTCCGTGTGTTAGGTCATGTTGGAGCTAAGAAGGTATGAATTAGATGTTTTTTTGAGTTAATAAAAAAACTAAAGCGTTTGGATTTGATTTAGAGTCATGGTTTTTTTGTAGACTAATTAATTACTATATTTTGAAAAATTAAGGTAGTGCATTTTAATTGACCTTGAATTAAATATTTAACTTTAACTGATCTAGATATTTATGTTTTATTTGTTTAGTATGATGATGCAGGACCAAGTAATGCTAGGGAAACCTGAGGAACCATGCCAGATGTTTGATGCAAAGTGAGGTGTTTGTCGATCAACTACTGAAGTGTGTGGGAAGCTATGAAGTTAGTATGTCGTACTTAAATTAATAGTTGTCTAGTTTGTTTGTTGTATAATATTAATCCTAGTAAGTGTAGGTGTATAATATTTGTTTATCCTATGTGTAACGCGTTTGTTGGATTTGGTTATTATGTGGTAGGTGTTTCGGGGTTTTATCGGATCAATTGGACTATGTATTTTGTTTTAATGTTAATGGTTTATGTGTTTTGTTACGTTTAGATCGGCTATGTTTAATTTGTGTTCTTATAGTTACAAGTTTGTTTTGGGTAACAACAAACATGATGGAATTTGTGTTTGAGGTTGGCTAAATATCGAATAAGTAAAACATAATGTACAACACAACTGATGTTATATTCACCAATGCATTTTTATTAAAGAAGTTGTTTACCCACAAAAATAAGTAAAACGCTAAGTCCCTCCAACATTGTATAAAGTTATTGCAACAATGAGTAAGTTGCATCTCAACAAACAACAGTATGTTTCTTTTAGTGCACTAATAAAGAATTTTGGCAAACAAGCGTATGCAAGAGAATCTAATTTACGCATCGTGTAGAGATAACAGGTAAGGCTGAAGCTTAATTATAAAATAATTTATTGAATTTATTAGTATTACCATGTCGGTAACCCACTGTAACGGAAATAGGTCAAAGGATTGACAAAATCAAAGTCACCCTATTTAACAATTTAATTGAAATATGATGAAAAATTGAGATATTTTAACTTTTGACAATAATTTTTTGTGATAATAAGTACTCCTTAAAAATGGTTCTTGGTAAAGAATATTCATATAATATGTCCACTAACAATTATATGAAGACTTGTTTTTGGTTATTTTAACAAACTGTGCAATTTATGTTTAATTAAAGTAAATATTTGCTGTTAATTTGAGTAATGTAAAGGAATCATTTCAAACGAGCCATTGAATAACAATAAGGAATACTTAGTTTAATACTACAAAAAACACAAAATCCTATTCAATTTGTTTTCTGTTGTGTGGAAATACATTCAACAATTAGAGAAAAGAGTCAAGTATTCCCTCAAATTCAATTTATAAAAGAGTTACACAAGCCCAACGGCTATCGGCATGATGCACGACTATTTCAATATTGTGCGTGGTTCTGTGCTTTTAAGTTGTAATCCTATTTTTTTATATTTTTATTTTTTTATTAACATGGTATGTTAGATTTTAAAAAATATATTAACAAGATTACACACAGGAATACCGAAATGCATGTTCAAAAGGTATGTGTAAAATGAGGGAGCCCTAGTTTATTTCCGAGTTTAACATTCAAGTTACTCTCGATCTCCTCTCACAGTTTTATGCATTTGTTTTCGTGCCATTTTACCATTTCACTTGTAGTATATTAAAAATAAAGGTGATATAATATAGTGTAAAAGAAAATTAACTTTTCAAGTCAATCCCAGAAATTAACTTGAATTCTCTCAAGTAAAATGGTTACATGTTGTACATAAGCGGACAACTTAATACAAGGGGTCCGTCTAACAAAATGTCCCATATGAACATTATTTCTGGATAATATGTGAAACATAAACCCAATTGGGCCAATGTAGATGTTGGTCATCATACCGGCCCTTCTGTTGTAGGATTTGTAGAAGGCCTTTTTTGGGCATTTTGTATCCCATTTTTCTGAAATCATATTAAAAAAATATAGCAAGGAGTAATCGAACCTTGGATGTGAGGTTTCGAGGAAGGTCACCATACCACTCGTACAACTTAGATTTGTGATATTGTTGGTACATCTGTAATGTAATTGCATATAAAGTTGATGAGGTTTTTCCTCAATCCTCAATTCTCAATTCTCATGCTTTATTTTTTGGTTTTATTATTAAATTTTTTTTAACAAATGTTGTTTAGGGGTAGTGGTGGCATCCTCCACCAAATAAATTCCACTTTTTATTTTTTATTTTTAAAATTTATAATAAGTTCCACTATTACTATTTTTTTTTTTATTAATTTTCCTAATAAAAGATTTTTACTCAATATTTCAAAAATAAAATAAAATAAATTTAAATGAACAAAAAACAAGTATTTACCTATTATAATATGTCAACCAATAATTTTGTTTTAAGGAACCCCAAGGAATTTATATTATTAAAAATATTATTAAATATAAAAATAAATAAAATGCATGCCATTTGAGTGACCCATTAAAAGTGACCCTTGTCCAGCTGAGTAACTCCAAAACAAATAACTAGACCACACAATGTGACCAGCCACATATGAAATTTTTTGAATTAAAAAATGTACACATCAAGTATACTGCCCATCAAAATAATTTAATTTATTTTTGTTTTTATTTATTTATTGTTTGTATAATATTCAAGGAATTCACAAAATTACAAACATATTACTTTATGTTGTTTTCCTTTGTGTATAATATAATCCATGCATTACCGCGGGTACGCATATTGACTGATATATCTAAACATATGTTCAACAGTACTAGTATAGCCGCTTGCAAAAGAACAAGATAACTGCAATAACACTTACGGAATAACCCTTATTACAATAAAGAGATTACATGTATAACACTAAATGAATAACCCTTATAAAACTAATAAAATAACTTATCTATTTGTGTGTGTATATACATAGACATAGAGCTGACAAATGTGTGTACCTAGATTGCTTCTCTTAAAATAGTAAAAAAAATTTAATAGTATATACATGAAGAACAAAAAAAGTTTTTACAGCCAATCATGTTACTGAACTCGAATATTATTCGATTTGGTTTCTGATCGGGTTGGTGAGGGTATGTTTTGAGCCGTAACACGTGAGTGGAAATAACAAATGTCATTGACTAGCTTATCGTTATGGTAGTTATTGTACTATGTTTTTCCTCCTTTTATTTTTAACTCACAAGTTTGTTTAGTTACATTTGCAAACACACAACTTCAAGCATTCAATTCTCTAGTTATAGATAAGCAAATATTATGGATATTTTATTTTTAAAAAACGTATATCGTGAAGAATCAAATAAAATGCTACATGTCTATCTCTTTCATCATGTAAGAACCATTAAACGTAGTCGAATGAGGTGTGTGACTGGTATTAACGTCAAAACATGTCAACTAAAAGGACAAAGGTGATAGTTAAAAATTAAAATTAATGCCAAAATCTATGACAAGCACAGTAAATTATTAGTACAGAATCCCATATCTTATGTCTGTAATATGGTTTGTAAAATTTGTCTTACTAAATTACCTAATTTTTTAAAAAAATTATATTTAACTGAATTTGATTAATTATACAAATAATTAATCATAATTACAAATATTTACGGGTACTCGAAAACTTCTAAAAATTCCATACTATTCTGTAATTTATGTTTGAATATTAACTGATATATGAAGATTATTATAATTATTATAATTGTTGAATTTCCTTCATATTTCGTTTTTGTATAATTTGTACATACCTATATGCTATAATTTATGGATTGATTCATATGTATAAAAATACAACTAATTTATAAGAATACATGATTGATTAGTTGATGATGAGTTATGTCTTCCCCTCATATAAATATTTCAAGTTATAAATTTTTATTACTCCCTAGTTTTTAAACATTGATCCATTTTTCCTATTCACGCTCACGCATGTCGATGCAAATTTTTTAATCAGAATTTTAATTATCAAAAAATGTAAATTGTAAACATTTAAAAATCAATATTCCATTCATTGAGATTATTCCAACAAGTACCCACAAGACAATATTTTTTTCTTATGTATAATTCACAAGCAACAGTCACAGTTCTACAAATGAAAATAGTACAAAAATAGCTATGGAGGAAGTATTTAAAAACGAAGGGAGTATTCTAGTTTTAATTTTCAATACTGATCTACGTATATATATTTTTGTAGTATATTCGAGTAAGAGGTTGAATTAATTGGTTGTTGTACGACTATAATGTAAAAGCTTTTGGCATAATGTTTAAGAAGAGTAAATTAGATATTAGGTTGTACAACTATCTGTCTGTATCATGCTCTAGAGCATGCATCAGATGCACGGTTTTATTTTCACTTATTTCAAGAACTGTATAATAGTTAATTTGTAATAATTTAACAGTAACATATTGCCATATTGCCTATTGGTGCACATTACATGTTTGTGGTGTACCATATATTCGGAATTTCAGTTACTGTTAAAAAAAAGGAAATCAAAAGAAGAGTAAAGGCAACCCTATAAACCCTAAAAACATCGTCTTTTTGCACACTCCGCCCCCTATTTACATTCCTTTAGATCCGGCAATCGACCCTATTTGTTCATTCCCCTTTTTACACAGATGCAACTCATTAATTGTGGTAATGGACTCTTGAAGTTAAGTGCGTAATCACGAAGTACGAATAGACGAATCCAGGGAGTTCTTCTCAGGGGCATGTCGGTGGATCCTCATTGATGTAGGTGTGAAATCTAGTAGTCGCTTCCAAGGCTAAAAGGTTCAATTGTTAGCATATACTCTTTACTTTGTGTTTTTAAATTAATGTTCGTATTGTTTAACAATTGAATAACATTTGAGTAATTGAATTGATGTGATTCTCTGTATTTGAATATTATTGTTCTTATATAAGCTAATACCGATAAATTGTTTAATTGAATTCATTGTGTTAATTAAAAAGAGTAAGTTCATATAAACTCATCTCCAAATCTTTCCAATGTAGTGCCCTTATGTATGTCCAAGTAATTTAGATGTCGGGATGCATAAATTCAAGTAAGTGTCTCGAGATTTAAATGATTTGGTGTAATTGCATAATATATCCACCACCGTTTTGAGGTTTTTAGCGCTTTGAGTTTAATGGCTACTATTAGTTGGGATGTATTATTGTTGCTCGATGTTCTATAATAATAAACACCAAATCTTTAAATTTTTTTTAATATATAATCAATGTTTTGGGCTTAATTATCACTTGGGAACACTACTTTTGGTATGCTAATGAGTAGTGATTGGGTTTCTATTGAAGGGAATTAATACATGTTGTGTTACTTGGTATCTAACTATTTGTTGGTGTCCTCCTTCATTTTGGTAGTCTACAACTATGTCAAGTGTTATAGAAAAGTTAAGGTTGAAGTTGAAATGTTTCTGAAAAGCATACAGTAGTTAATATAATTTTGAGAGAAACAACAGAGTTGTGATCAATTTTGGGAACAATGTGTTTGCTCCCTAAATATGTAAATATTTTTGGTCAATGTTAAAGTCATACGTAGGCTAATTTCATGAAGAATTGCTGGTGTTCTCACCTAACTGAAGTTATAATTAGGATATGCAAGTGACATTCCCTTTAGAGTATAACAAGATGAAAGCAACTCATCGGTCAAATGATCTGATTTGTATACAACATATAGATCCGTTGCTTGATATGTGTTTGACCCCTTTTGTGAAGGCGCACAGGCAATACATTGCTTATGAACTCTCCTTCCCATTTACTTATATGCTTGTAAATGTAATGTCAGTTGAATTCACTACTACAAAAAACGTGTTTTTTGAACGCTTTTTAGGCCTTTTTTTGACGCTAAAAAGCGTCGCAAAATTATTTCTCGACGCTGCTAAAAAGCGTCAAAAAAACATGAGTCGAGAAATTTACTGGACGCTAAAAAGCATCGCAGTTCTCGAAACTTGTATTAGTTGTCCAAATGTGTATACGAAGCGTCGAAACTTGTATTAGTTCGCGCACTTTCTCAGGTTTGGCGACGTTTTTTCTTGTCTATAATCACAACATTGCGACACTTTATTGTGTCCTAAGATTCATATATTAGTTGTCTTATATTTTTCGACGCTTTTTTCTGTCCATATTTTTATATTCAGCGACACTTTTTCTAGTCCATACTATTTATAAATGTATCCAATGTGGATAATATTTTTCCAGCAGAATTAAAATTTAATTCAATCATTGGAATTTAATATAGCTAGAAAATATCATAGTCGAAAAAACAATTAAAAGAAAAAATTATTCAAATTCAATTTTAGTCATAATCAAAGAAGAGTACAACTTGGTATATGTACAATACAGTGCCAAAAACCATTATATTTTGACATGTTTTTATCTAAGCCAAAATGATAAAAGAAAAGTAAAAATACATTTTTTATGTATCACTAAAATTGGTGTGACAAGCCTCCACGATTGGCCAACCATGATCAGATCAACCTTGGCATTGTACATTAGGGGCTGCGAATAGAAGTTGTTGTCTGAACCTTGTGCTGGACTAGCGATCTCAAACAGAAACACAGCTTAAATTATCGACGACAATGTACTTTGCATGTAAGAGTACAGAAAAATTGTTAAATCAACATAAGGCAAATATCAAACTAACTGAAAATTACAGCAGAATATTAGCAGATAATTACATCAGGTATAGATTGCCACTCTCTTTCTCATCATCGTACATAGGAAATGATGCAGGCATGCAGCCTTCCTAGCAATATTACTGCTTTTCTCGAATTCTTGTATTGCCATACCTTTAATTTGATTCATGCTAATGGAGTCATCAGACTTTCCTGATGCATTTCTGTCAGGAAAAGATGACAAACAATCTTCAGATCTTCAATCTGCAAGAGAGAAAAGACATTAAGATTGCATATTGTTGCTGAAAAAATTCGTAACATCATGCAAGATAAAATATACTAAAGAATCACAATTATAACAAGCAAGCTTTTACTAAATACATATTTTGATCACAAGCCCTTCTGAAATCTTATTAAATATGAAAAGTCACAAACAAGTCACGACTATATCATAACAAACATGCCTTTGCATCCAATTACTTCTTTTTCGAGCAATCCAAGTTCCTTCCTTGCTTACCGTTGAATGGTTTGATTTATTAAACTTGAGTCCTAGAGTCCTATAGTAAGTTATTAGTACAAAAATAGCGTTTCTTTTATTGATTTAAGTCAAAGTATATAACAAGATGGGACTAAAAAAGGTCCTACAGGAAAGTGAGGTTGGGCCATAGGTGAGCTTAGCTTTGTTGAAGTAGAATCCTAGAGCTTTATAGGTAACTTATAAATCATAAAAAGGGTTCAAGTCTAGTAGCACAAGATAGGAGACAATCACAACCACGAACACACACAAGATAGGACACAAACACAACCATGAATATAGTCGGGGCAGCAACACAGTTAACAAAGAAAGGCAGTAGCAAGTTTGCAACAACACCTCAATGCATGAAGCAGCAACATAAAACAATAACAGCAGCAACATCAAACGAGAAAAAAAACAGAACAACAATTAATAACAATAGGGGGTTCTAGAACTTGCATTTCTTGTAAATACATAAAACTGACATGTATTTTGTAAAGTGGTAAAAAAAACTTACATGTATCCTGTAGCGTGGTACAACCAATGACTACACCTTAAGCTTCTTAAAGGTATTTCTTTCGAAGATGAATATTTGGCCACATATCCATGTCAAGAACATGGCTAATACTGTGAGAGGCCACCTGAGCTAGAGATACAATTAACAAAAGAGAAAAAGATCATAGAATGTTGACTTTTACTTAAAAAATCGTAATACATACGGAACCAAAAATAATTAAACAAAATAAAAAATTATTGAAAAAAGGCTATCAAACAACTCAAAAGTCATCATAATCGTGCTTCAAATGCAGAACAAAAAGCTAAATTTTCATAATAGACATAAAATAGAAGCATAATGAAACATAATAATATTGGGTATACATGAAAAATCCTTGAAATATCTACTGTCTATGAATCAAATATTTAAAAACAATACAGACAAAGAAAATACTAACAGGAAGGTAAAAATCATTAGGAAGGTAACAAACAGAACAAAAAAAAAATAAACAAAAAAACCGAAAATCTGAAGAACCAAAAGACAAAGATGGTATAAATTTGATGAGATTAATTATATGAAACCTTAGTGTCCTCGTCTAATGGAATGTAAGTCATTTCTTTGCAAAGATCAAACAAACTGTACTTCACACTCTAGCTAAAAATATTTTGCAAGACACCCACATAAACTGCTGCTAGAAGAGGAGTCAACCCAATGGATCCAATTACAGGTGCAAGTGGAGCACCAAACAAAATCAATGAAAAGAAACCAACTCCTGTAATGAGAAGAACAAACATAACGCATGTAAAAATTTGGTTTTGTTTTATTTGAGCTAGATGTCAGCAGCTTGTAATGTCAAGAGTACAATTTTTACAATAAAATAATTTCTCTCTTGTTTATATACTATTGAAACATGGAAATAACTACGCCGTACAAAACTATAGCTGATAGAGTGATAGAGTGGGAAGAAATTAACCTTTAACCCAATGAATTACAGTAAGTTTTTTTTTTCTCAACTTTGAAGCATAAAGAGTTATCAAGAGCTTGTTTTCTTAAAGCTAAGTTGAATTAATTTAATAAAATTAGCTCTTTTGACAAAAGGTTAGTAAAATTTTGCTAATAAAAATTGCACAACAATAAAATGCTAGATATAAAATAGTGTAAAAAGAAAGACCCGGAACAAAATAATGAAAAACAACCAGGTTCTCATATCAAAAACCAAACTTTTCACACAAAACAATAGTTATTATCACCTGATTCACAAATGTGCGAGATATACATCTATCCTTGTCAATTATCCATTCAATTACAATAAATAACCTAAATAATCAAAACATAGACTTACATTCATTATATTCTATATATACAAGCACTCTAAGACAAGGCCTACAACAAAATTGTTTCAACTTTTAACATACAGCTGTATAGGATAGCTCCCGCTGAACTATCGCCCAGCTCCCAGGGTGCACACTCACCACCGAATAAGCAACTAAAGGAGGGCTCATCAGCCCGGCAGAGTCAGCCCGCAGGGCTGACTAGGTTAAACTCTCCACGAAGGAGATCAGTACGCCTATAAATAGAGGGTAAAGTACAACGGAAAGGAGGTTAGACACTCAAGTTATTACACTTTCTATATCTCTCTAAGTACACTTTCTCTCTCTAAACACTCTCTAACTTAAGCTTCGGAAGGGGGGTTCCTCGAGCCACCCCCGAGGGCAGTTTACGTGTGCTACCGTGTGTAGGTTGTTGACGGGACCCAGCTTACCCAGCAGAACCCTTGGATCCATACCTGGAACAATTTGCGATAGAAGGAAGGGATTGGATCATCTAACCTGAGGTTCACCAACTGAGCTAGGGACTAGTTAACTAACCACCATGGCTGGAGAAGAAACTGTACAAACACCCACGTCCAAAACTAATGAGACCAGCCAAACACCACAAAATACACCCCTAGTAACCAGCGATCCAAAAGGATCCACTGGAAACCCCAAATCAACCATCTCACAGAAATCCAACCCCATCGGATCGACATCAGCCACTGCTAAAGCAGCGGCAAAACCAGTAGATCCGGTAGGATCCAGCTCTATTTTCAAGTACGGAATGTCATTAACAGGCGTGAACAATGAGCTTATTGTTTCAGCACCTGTAACCCAGAAACCGCAGCCCATAAATATGCCAGCCATTCTGCAGAACCTCTCTAAGTGCAGCAAGGAGCAGCTGGCTGCAATGACAGCGGTCCTTACCAATATGGGTAAGGGGGCAAGCCCATCACCGACAACGGCAGCTGCGGAGCCCGCAGCGAAAAAGCCGAAAGTCTCAACTCTCACCCTCGAGCAGAAAGAGCTCATTCAGCTGAGGAAAAAGGTATTGGAGCTGGAAGCTCCCAACTGAATCGAGAATGGAGCGTGGAGGAAATAACCCCCGCTCGAATCAGCCCGGAGAAGCGGGTCCCTCGCAGTAGGTCACCGGCCGCAGTGCGAGGACCCAGCCCGGAGAGAGACAAACGAGCGCGAATCCAAGTTGTTCTAGATGATTCCCCATTTTGCCGGGAGATTCTGGAAAAACCTATGGAGAAGGTGAAGATGTCGAGCTGCAATTACAATGGAACCACTACACCCAAAAGCCACATATTAGCTTTTGAGAATCATATGGTACTCTTCACCATGACAGACTCAGTCTGATGTAAGGCTTTCCCACCAACTCTGGAGGGGCTGGCAGCGGAATGGTACGGCGCCATCCCCAAATGTTCTGTGTACTCGTACAGCTAGCTGAAGAGAATGTTCATGGAGCATTTCATAACCTTGGTGGACAGAACCAAGATGACAACCGAGCTGATGTCCCTGGTTCAGGGAAAGGATGAGCCCCTGAGGGAGTTCATCACCAGATTCAACAAGGAGGCAACAACCATCCCAAATATGAGCCAGGAGGTAGCGTTGTTAGCAATGCAGAGTGGCCTACTACCAGGGTCACCATTCAGAGCATACATGGGGCGTAAGAGCCTCAAAACGCTCGCTGAAGCGCTGGGTAAAGCGCATGAGTTCATCAAAGCAGACGAGACTGACAGAGCAATGTTGGGTAGGAAAGCAACAGGTGACCTAGTTAAGCGGGTAGAGGTCACCCGGGCAGAGAACACACCCAGGGTGGACCAGCCAAGCAAGGCTGAGTAAAACCGCAGAGAAGCGGAACAGGGCAGTGTGACTGAGAAGGTCCGACCCACGGAGAGGGCCAAGGCCTGGGAAGTTTGATCAGTATACCCCACTAACCCATTCCAGATCTCACATATTCAGCGTAAATAAGGTTGATGATAAGTGGCAGAGGCCTCCAAGGATGGTAAACAGGAGTCGTGATACCAGTAAGTGGTATGACTTTCACGGGGACTATGGCCATACCACTGAAGAATGCACGCACTTGAAGGACAACATAGAGGACTTAGTCAGGAGAGGATACTTGAGTCAATTTAAGCAGCGTGATGACCCTCCCAGAAGAAGGGAGGAGGATAGAGCGGGCCGAGCTGACCGTAGAGGAGGTCATAGGGGCCCAGCTGGAGGCAAGGATAGAGATGGCAAGCCAGAGGGCAGGGTGTACGTGATCAGCGGGGGTCCAGTTCATGGGGGGACAGTTAATAGAGCGCGGGCTGACCTGCAGGCAATGATACATCAAATAAACGACAATGATAAGCGTAGATGGCCACCTCTTCCCCCGCAGCCACGAGCCACGTTTGATGAGTATGACCAGAAGGGCATAATTTACCCTCATGATGACCCGCTGGTGGTGACAATGAGAATTGCAAACTGGGAGGTGGATAAAATACTGATAGACGGAGGCAGCTCAGCCAACATCATATTCATCAGTGCGTTCAATGAGCTGAAGTTGGACAGAAAAGACCTGAAGAGAGTAAACTATGAGGTCACCGGGTTTAATGGCTCAGGGCTTACCCTAGAAGGCATAATCGAACTCTCAGTCCGGGTAGGAGAGAGGTCAAAAAGACGTGATGTCCGAGCAAAATTTCTCGTGATAAACTCCCCTTCACCCTACAATGTAATCATGGGAAGACCGCTCATCCACAAGATAGGCAGGGTGGTATCCACTTACCACCTGACCATGGCTTACACAACTAATGAGGGTTGGTCAGCAAAGCTCAGGGGAAGCTAGAAGACAGCCCAACAATGTTACATAACTGCTTTAAAGCAGCCTGCCAAAACCAGACAGCAAACCGGTTCCGAGAGAAGGCTCCCTGAGCAACCTGAGAGGAAGTCGAGGAAAAGGAAGCGTGAGGAGTATCACAGGGAAAAAGATAAACAGAAGTTGGCAATGGAAAACTCCGAGCCTGCAAAAGAAGAAATGGCCAGACCATTTCCCAACAGGGAGCATGTCACAGTTGAGCTCACAGAAGGTGATCCCTCGAGGACGGTGAAGATTGGGAAAGACATTGATCCAGGAGTAGGGGTGCACTTCGTAGAGCTGCTGAGAAAGAATAAAGATATTTTTGCATTTTCCGCAGATGAGATGCCCGGAATTGACCCAGCAGTCATGATGCATAAGCTGAATGTGAAGGAGGATATTAGGCAAGTAAGGCAGAAAAAGCGAAGCTTCTCCACGGAGAAAAACCAGGCAATCCAGGAAGAGGTGGAAAAACTCTTAGAAGCAGGATTTATTGAACCTTGTGACTATCCAAAATGGTTAGCCAACGTAGTCATGGTGAAGAAAGCAAATGGCCAATGGAGAATGTGTGTTGATTTCACATGTCTTAATAAAGCCTGCCCGAAGGACTGTTACCCACTGCCAAGGATAGATCAACTGGTAGACTCAACCAGCTGGCACGCCCTGCTAAGCTTTATGGACGCCTTCTCAGGGTACCATCAGATCAGCCTGCACGAGCCAGACAGGCAGAAAACTGCATTCATTACCGAAGGGGGAGTGTATAATTACATAGCTATGCCCTTCGGGCTGAAGAACGCTGGAGCAACTTTTCAGAAGGCAATGGATAAAGTATTCCTTCACCAGAAGGGAAGAAATGTGGAAGTATACGTTGACGACTCAATTGTTAAGAGCGTTACGTAGGCTGGACATATCATGGATCTGGAGGAAACATTTGCCACCCTGAACAAGTATATAATCAAGCTCAACCCGAAGAAATGTGTCTTTGGAGTGAGCTCCGGAAAGTTCTTAGGTTTTCTGATCAGCGAGAGAGGAATATATGCCAACCCAGAAAAGGTCGAAGCAGTCCTCAGTCTGCCCGAGCCTAAGAGCATCAAAGATATCATGCGATTGACAGGCAGAATGGCCGCACTGAACAGATTCATCAACAAGTCAGCAGACAAGGCCTTGCCATTCTATCAGCTGTTGAAAGGAAATAGAGAATTCACGTGGGGGACTAAGGAGAAAGAAGCCTTTGAGGGTATTAAGGAGCATCTGACTAAGCTCCCAACAATGATCAGCTCGAAACTGAGGGAAAAACTGCAGTTGTATATCTCAGCGTCAATAAAGATAATCGCAGCCGTTCTGCTGGTAGAAAGACAGAAGCAACACAGGCCGATATATTTCGTGAGCCACGTGCTGACCGAAGCAGAGCAAAGATACCCCCCTGGTAGAGAACTAGCCTTCGCAGTGGTCACAGCAGCAAGAAAGCTAAAACCATATTTTGACTCGCATTTTATAGAGGTCCTCACAAACCACCCGCTGGAGAAAGCATTACAAAAGATGGATGCATCGGGTAGACTCTTAAAGTGGGCAATCGAGCTTTCTGAGTATGAATTCAAAGTCAAGCCTAGAGCAGCCATCAAGGCACAAGCTTTAGTAGACTTCATAGTGGAAGCCTCCTATGAGGAGAAAGAGGATGACATTGGGGTCTGGACGGTGGAAGTGGATGGATCCTCAGCCCAAACGGAGAGTGGGGCAGGAGTCATAATGACGTCTCCAGAAGGAAACGTATTTGAGTATACCATCAAGTTCAAGTTCAAAGCGTCTAATAATGAAGCAGAGTACGAGGCGACGCTGGTAGGCCTGCGAATGAGCCTCGCAGCCGGAGCCCGCAAAGTACACCTGCAGACTGATTCTCAGCTTGTTGCCAGCCAACTGCAGGGGGCGTATGAGATAAGGGAAGCCACTATGATGAAATATGTAACCAAAGTGAAAGAGCTGGCAGCCCAGCTAGTCCATTTCCAGATAGACTTGGTCCCCAAAGTAGGAAACTCTCAGGCTGACGCCTTATCTAAGTTAGCCAGCTCCACCTTACAAAGCCTCACAAGAACAGTGATGGTCGAAGTGTTAGAAGAAAGCAACATCGCTGAAAAGGAGCAGGTAAACTGCGTCAGGAGTCAAAGAGCCTGGTTCTCAGACATCTTGGCGTACAAACTTCATGGCTCGCTATCCGATGATGAAGTGCAGGCTAAAAAGGTAAAGAAAGACGCAAATTGGTATGTAGTGATGAATGAAGAGCTCAACAAGAAAGGCTTCTCAAAGCCGCTGCTGAGGTGTATTCCAGAATGAGAGCAGGAGGGCATTATGGAAGAAGCCCACTCCGGAATATGTGCCAACCATATCGGCGGGAAAGCATTGGGAGTAGAGGTCCTTAGAAGAGGGGCATATTGGCCAACTCTCGCGCAAGACGCACTAGCATATGTCAAGAAATGCGACAAGTGTCAAAAATATTCGCCAGTCATAAATCAGCCAGCAAACGATCTGACTCCAATCCTCAGCCCGATCCCGTTCGCTCAGTGGGGAATGAACATATTGGGACCTTTCACGACTGGGTTAGCGGGCAGAAAGTATCTCATTGTGGCAGTAGATTACTTTACAAAGTGGATAGAAGCTAAGCCCGCCAAGTACATAAAGGCAACCCAGGTCAGAACATTTATATGGAAGAGGATCATCACCAGATTCGGGGTGCCACAGTGCATAGTCTTTGATCATGGGTGCCAATTTGACTGCGACACCATAAAGGACTACCTGGGGGATATGGGCACCAAGTATGCAAGTGCCTCAATCTGCCACCCGCAGAGCAACGGCCAAGCAGAGGCAGCAAACAAGCTGATCCTGACAGCCCTATAGAAGAAGCTGGAGGAGTACAAGGGCCTGTGGGCAGACTTAGTCCCAAAGGTCTTCTGGGCAAATAGGACCACTGAGAAGGAGTCAACTGGTAAAAGTCCTTTCACCCTGGCCTACGGGGTTAATGTAGTTGTCCCTGTGGAAGTGCAAATCCCCAACCTGAGGATACAACACTATGAGCAGCAAGGAAATGAAAAGCGCATGCTGGAAGAGCTAGACTTCCTGCCAGAAGTAAGGCTAAAAGCAGCCCTTAAGCTGGCAGCCCAAAAGAGCAGGATCTCAGAAGCTTTCAACAAAAGGGTCAAGCACAGGGAGCTCATGCCAGGAGACTTAGTCCTCAGGAGGACAACAGCAGTTGGAAGAGGAAATCAGCATGGAAAGCTGTCAGCAAACTGGGAAGGCCCTTTCATTATCCACGAGCAGGTTGGACCAGGCGCGTTCCTCCTTGCAGATCAAGAAGGTCAGGTCTTAAGAAACAGTTTCAATGCTGATGTGTTAAAGAAATAACCTGAAACATAGCTGTTTCAAGTCGATAAACCTTTATTCAGTACATGTTATGTTAACTAAGGCATTTAAGCCATTTTTATTCAATGAAATACAAGCCTCTGCGTGAGGAGTATGTTGCATAAATTTGTTTAATATAGTATGCCCAAGCATCATATACTAACATGCAGAAATCAAACAAGAATAATAATAAAGTTTTAGAGGCAAGAAGCACTCTAGCGCAAAATGACAAAGTGAAAGCATCCCTCCTTAAAACCTCACTTCACCTGCAAAAAGCAAAACAGGGACCACCTCGTGGACGCCTGAGGGGGAGCCTGACACGTTCAACTTGAGCAGGGGAAAAGAGAAGAAAAGAAGAAGATGAGCTACATGGGCAACACTAAGGTTCTCTTAGTCCCATTCAGCCCATCTCTTCGAGGGGGGAGAGGAAAGGAGAAGACAGTCAAGCAGTAAGCCCTTACAAAAAGAAGTAAGCAGGCAGTAAACAAGTTGAATGACATAAATAAGTCACTGCATAAACAAGCTGAATGACATAAATAAGTCGCAGCATAAAGCAAGCTCAATGACATAAATAAGTCGCATCATAAACAAGCTGAATGACATAGATAAGTCACAACATAAACAAGCTGAACGACATAAACAAGTTGCAGCATTGATAAGCTGAACGACACAAATAAGTCACAATAAAGCAAGCTGATGACACAGACGAAATAAGCAAAAAGCTGGTCGACACAAACAAGTCTCAGCAGGGAGAAGTCAAATAACGCTCAATCAAATACATCAACCAGCACGCAGACGAAGCCTTTGGTCAAAGCCAAGTAAAGTACACAACGCGCAAACACTTGAAGCAGATAAAGCAGGAAGGACAAAATGTAACAAAGTCCCTGCTGAAGCACAGCAGAGCGCAAAAGAAACAGAAAAGCGCTAGGCAGCTAAATTAAAAAGACCGTAAGGCCCAACCTACGAGGCCCCACCAAACGTAATAAAGAGCAAGCATGTAAACAATGAAATAAACAGCAAGAAAAGTAGCAATAGGAGATCATAAGGAACATACGTTATAAGGCTGAACCCCTGCCCACCAAGGCAGAGTAAACATTTAGCAGGTCAGTCACAGAACAAATAAAGCTGAGCCCTCATCCACCATGACAAGGAAACACTCAGCGAGTAAAGTTAGAAGATCACAAATTCAAGTTAAGCTGGACAGACCCAGCAACGAAAGAAAAAGTATTCTGAAAATACACAGAGAAACATAATCTTTGGCAGCTATACACCCCAAAGATAGTAACAAAAACTACCTAGTTACAACAGATCTGGGTGAGGGAAACTCAGTGGAACCATTGGAGTAGGAGGGTGACATCCGCCATAACCTTTATTGATCATCAGTCAGAGACTCCACTCCAATAGCTGCAGAAACGTCAGGGCAGAGAGGCAACTCCAAGTTCAGCACGGCCTGGTTGGGGATCTTGCAGCCAGCAGCGCGAGGGTGATCAGCGGGAAGGTTGAACAAACCTGCCTCACATGCAGCTTCAACCTTAGCCCATAAGGCATTAAAGCGAGCCTGCTGCTCTTCACCTTCACCATACAAGCTGCTAACGCATCGAGCCGCAGCTTCCCATCCTCCATCATGGCGGTCAGCCAGGAGCTTAGCAAAAGCAGGAGAGAGCGCAAAAGACTTGAGAGCCTCTCTCCTTGCAGCCTCCAGCGCAACAGCATGCACAGCCTGTAAATCTGCCACCTCCGCCTCTAACGTCTTCACCCTGGCCTGAGAAGTCCCCAACTACTCCTCGCAGTCCTTCAGCTTGGTCTGAGTGAGCTGAAATTCTCCCAATTGGAGCTGCAAGGCATCCGCCTTCTCCCTCAGCGGAGTCACCTCATTGGCCAATGCATCCCTCTTAGCTTGAGCCTGATGAACCTCCAAAGTCTTCTGGGAAAGAGTTATACCCTGGTTCTGATATTCCTTCTCCACTGACAGCAAGACATTGGACAAATCCCCCACAGACATAACAAGCTACAAGAAAAGCATAAAAGAAGAGTCAGCCAAAGTGGGAGTTAACAAAAGAAGTTAACAATAAAAAAATATAATAAAGTATAATAATAAGTAAAACAAGACAGCAGCAACAAAACAAGCAGAGAAAAGCTGAAACGAGAAAAAGAAAAGCGAAAAGCAGAGACTAACCTTCTACAAATCATGGCAAGCGATAGCTGCTGGAAGGCTGACTGAGCTGCGCGTAGAATCCGCAGGGAGACGAACCCTCTAAGTCAGGCGGTATCCTAGAGTACCACCTTTCTGAGGGTCGTCTACAAATAAAGACTCATCAGCCCTCACATTCATCAAAGGCCAAAAGAGAGCGTTCTCAGCTCCAGAAGGACAGAGTATTGGGCGAAGATGAATGTCAATAGGGACCTCAGCAAACTCAATGGCCCCAGTAGGGCGAAAAGTCCCTCCAGCAGAGAGTGAGGACGCAGAAAGAGGATTCTCAAAGGCATCACCCAAGAACTGATGAACGCAGCAATTAAGCTCACTGGAGTTATGAGTGTCTCCCCCACCAACGTTCCCACCTGGAAATCCAAAGTTGGCAGACGTGGAAGCAAGAGGGTCTGGGCCAGGAGAAGTGCGAGCCTTTTTTGCCTCTGGCTCATTCCTAGCAGGGGCAGAAGTCACAGGATCGTCCTCCAAGTCAATCACTGGACGATCCTGCTGGAGAGAGCCCATAGCTCGGGAGAGCCCACCCCGGGTAGCGCTTTGGAGCCGCCCCCTCAGCCCGTAGGGACGCGGCGGAAACCCAAGAAGCTCTAGGACAGATTCATCAGGGAGCTGAAAATCAGTAGCTGCAACAGAAGGAACTGCAGTGCCTTTCGCAGCAGTAGTATCATCAGTAGAAGTAGGAAAGAGTTGCTCAGCAGAGGAAACGAGTTTTTCACCCGCAGCAGTGGTCTCAATCCCCTTAGAGGGAAACTGGAGAACACTGTCAGCAAAATCATCAGCAGTAGCCTTTGGTTCTTCAGAAGCTTGTTCACGTGCCCTTGTGGCAGCAGAAGTCTGAGGTGCCACCCGACCGGAAGCCGCGACAAACTGCATCTCAGGGGAAGCAGCAGGCGCCACTAACGCCTCAAAATCTGAAGCCACCTTTTGAGGAGCAGGGCGAGTATCACGCCTACTCCCAACAGTAGAAGACGAAGGCTCAGGCTCAGCGCGGCTGGACCCAGCACGCTCGCCAGTAGCCACGGTGCCAACAACAGCCCACAGCTCAGCAGGAGCCAAACACACCTCGCCCTTCAGGGAACCCGCAAACACCTCCAGCGTATCAAAGAGCTGAGGAGGGTTCTCAGGAGTGGCAGTCAAAGGGTCCTTCCAATTATCGGCCAGCCCGAGAATGCGTTTGTCCAACTTGTCATAGCCTAAAAGCACAAAATGACAAAAAGTCAAATAAGGCAGGAGGCAAGAGCAAAATTAAAAAAAAAAAAAAAAGAAGAAAAGACAGAAAACAGAAAAAGGCAGAAGGCAGAAAAAGCTTACCAGACTCATGTGTACGGCACAAACGCATGGCAGAAAGCTGCTCATTACCCACGATGTAAATAGAGTTGGGCAGCCGGACCTTGGGAAACATGGAGTCACCTGTCCCCGCTCCCTGTAGAGCTTCAAAAGCTTCTGTCTCACGAGCAGGTTCAGAGGGAGAAACTGTGACCCCAGCCATGTTGGTGCGAATCTCTCTGAAGTTGCGCGGAGCAGCAAAATTGGAAGGCACCCTCACCTAGAAGAACTTGCCAGTCTAGTCTCTGAAATGCCCAAGTTTTGGGTAGGACAAGATTCTACTCTCTTTGGGAGCGACATAGTACCACCCTGACTCAGTCCCAGAGGCTGATCTTTTCAAGCTCATGAGAGACTTGAACAAATGCAGAGACTCAGGGTACCTTCGAATCCTCAAAAACCACAGTAGATAAATCATGGTATGAAGGGAGGCAGGGTGCACCAGAGATATGCAGATGTTAAAAGCACGTAGTAGCTTCTCTAAGGTGGGGTCCAAGGGGAACCTCAAGCCCAAGTATAGCTGCGAGGCAAACACAGAAATATGACCTGCAGGAGGGGCTGATAACTTCGCACCATTAGTAGGCAGAACCAGCTCGTAGCCCTCCCTAAAACCGTTAAACTTCTGCCCAACAGCAGCCAGGCCCAGTCTCTCAGCGTCCTTACGCCAACTGGAATCTAGCACGCATTTCTTAGGCCCATAACACTTGTCATCAAGGAAGAATTCAGTCTTGCCCTCCTCTACGGGCTCAGCAACATAAGTGGGCTGACAGTCAAAGTATGAGCGGTCACCAGGAGACTCAGCCATTCTACTTGATTGAACTACTAGGGAAGGAGAAGGTGATGGAGTCCTAGTATTCCCACCGCGCACTACATAATGATCAAACCGATGCATGTCAGCCATGTCATCAAGCCAATTAAAACTTTTTAAAGGCTGAACATGGGGAATGGGGCTAACAAGAGACACATCAGGGGGATTGGCCTTAACATCATCAGCCATCATTTTATTTTGCATTGCGCGCAACCTCAGGCGAGTAAGATGGGATAAGGGAACCCCATCCAGCGTAAGCACTCGCTCACAGTAAGGATCAAAGAAATCAAGACGGGGTATACGCTAGAAAGGGCAAAACGCACTACCCTCAGCGGGACGACTACTGCCTGACCCAGACGCAGCAGCAGGAGTCGCAGCAGTATCCATCCCGCTCGCAGCGGGGGGAAGGTCAGGAGGCATAACAATTTGTAAAGGAGTAGGAGAAATAGGAGAAGTGCGCGCAGGACGCTCACTTGAAAAAGAAGATCGGGAAGAGGAAGAATCCGATCCTGTGGCCGTTTGAGGCTCACTCATATTCTGACTATCAGAGGCGTTAGACATTATGAAATCTACAAAGGAATACAGGCCCGCAAAGGAAGGAAAAAGCAATGGGGCACGAGAAAATCAAAGAATCAGTGTAGAAACAATGAAGGAATAAGTAGAAAAAAGCCAAGAATGCAAATACAACAACAAAAGAGAAGAAATGGGAATAACGACAATTGGGAAGAATTAAAAGGCACAATCTTGCGAAGAAAAAGTAAAAAGAAGTAAAATTGGGAAAATACAAACAACAAAAGGAACAAAGTAAGTACCTTTAAGGAAAAGAGTTGCAGAAGCAACAGAGTACAACAACAATGGCGGAGATAAAAGCCCAAGCAAGACAAAGGTCCGAATCTACAATTAAGAAGAACAAAGAAGGAAAAAGTCAACAAAAGAGCAAGAATTAAAGGAGAGAAAGCAAGTAAAGCGAAAGTCAGGACAAAAATAAAGACGAAGAAGCAAGAACTTACCACAACAATGGAGGATCAGAGACGCTTGACAGAGGAAGAGCAAAGAGCGAAAAGTTCAAAATGCCAAAGTAACGAAGAGGGAAGATGAAAAATTGGAGGCGTAAAAGAAATAAGTGAAAAAGGGGGACAATGAAATTAATATGGAGTAAATGGGCAGTTAGATACAAGGCAAAGCCAAACTGCCATGTCACTTCAGTAAAATCAAACTGATAGCCCGGATTGCCAACACGTGTCCCACTCATGCAAATGCGATTCCCGCCTCAAAAAAAAAAATAATAAATTGAGAAGAGAGCACTTCAGCGGGAGTGATCGAAAATCCTCTCTGCAAGCTCGTCATTTCTCAGACTTTTGTGGGAGTGATCGAAAATCCTCTCTGCAAGCTCGTCATTTCTCAGACTTCAGCGGGAGTGATCGAAAACCCTCTCTGCAAGCTCGTCATTTCTCAGACTTCAGCGGGAGTGATCGAAAACCCTCTCTGCAAGCTCGTCATTTCTAAAAATTCAGCAGGAGTGATCGAAAATCCTCTCTACAAGCTCGTCATTTCTCAAACTTCAGCGGGAGTAATCAAAATTCCTCTTTGCGAGCTCGTCACTTCTTAAGTCTGGAACCAATGTCACCATACAAGCAATAAGATAATGGACTCAGCAATCAAAATTCCTCTCTGCGAGCTCATCACTTCTTAAGTCTGGAACCAATGTCACCATACAAGCAATAAGATAATGGACTCAGCAATAGCAATGCCTGACCTCCCAAGTCTCCAGGGCGTCTCAACACCCTAGAGACTTGAGGGGCTAGGAGTGTGCAGGTTATTTCAGTCAGACGATGTAATACCCCGTATTTTTAATGTATTTTATATATTATTTATTTAATTAAAAAAATATATTTTGGATCAAACTATTTTAATTGTTGGTTTATAAATAAAACATGTATTAATATTTGGGTCAATAAGTATTTAATCAAAATGTAGCCCATCTTCTTAATAAACCCAATCATCCTATTTTAATATTTGGACCAACTATTTTATTATTCAATTCCATAATTTTTATAAGCCCAAACCTACCCTAACCCACTCTACACTATAAATACTCTATTTATCCCCAAATTTGCCACACAAAAATTAAAGGGGTAAGTTTTCTTCTCTTTTATTTTCTTTTCCCTTATTTTCTCTTTCCTCCTCATTTCTTTTCCCTTGGTTTCACGTAGGAGTACAACTCCTTTTCTTTTCTTTTCTTTTTTTTTTTTTTTTTCTTTCCTTTTCTTTCCTTTCCCTTCCTTATTCTTTTTCCTTTCTTTCTTTTTATGTGGGAGCAAACCCACATACCGCAGCCACCCACTGCCGCTGCTGACCGGACCCCGCCACTGCTGCCTCCGGCCACTGCCGACCACCGGTACTGCCGCCCAACCGGCCTTGCTGCCACTCGGTCTTTCTTCCTTCCTCCCTCTTCTTGGTTTTCATATTTTATTTATTAGTTTCAGTTTTATTTTTTATTGTTTAAATTTTGTTTAATTAGTATCAAAATTATGTTTTAAAGGTTTTATGCTATATTTTCAGATTATTATTAGGATTATAATTTTCAGATTTTGATATGATTAAAGTTAGGGTTTTAACTTATTAAAGATGTGATTTTAAGGTTCTTAAACAATTTGATTTGGGGCTTTTGTATACCTAATGATTATATTGATTGATTGGGCATAAAAGTATGTTTTTAATAAAGTTTTAAGGGAGTTTTAATCAAATAATGTTGCTGAAATTTTATTTAAAGTAGTAAAATTGTGATTTTAATGAAAGAGTTTAATTACCCATTAAAAGAGAGGGTAATTAGGAGTTTTTAAATAATTTTCAGACTATTATAAGTTGTTTAAAGTGAGTTCAAGTTGCTGGGAATTGTGTATACAAGGGTAATTAACATTGTATGCTGTCCCTTTATGTAGGAGACTTGGTTCCGGAATTTTTATAGTGTATTCAACTACTTTAAGGGCTTATTTGAGGTACGTATAAGTTACGAAACCTTTCTTTTAGGTGCATGTTTAAGGAGGGATCGAGAACTTAGCATCATGTATAGGGATGACTGAGTTAGATTGTTTGGTTATACATTGTGAATTTCTTATGATGTGCACTATTTTATATTGCAAGTATTATTTGTGCTCTAATTATGCAAGGTGCGCTTAGAGACAAAGGTATATGATTGGTATAATGATTAATTTATTACTCATTCATGATTATGCAAACAGGATGAGTAAAGGAAGAATTCAAGTCTTATAAGACGAGGTTAAGGTTTTGGGGTGCCTTATGCACTCAAGGTGTTTATACACTGAGGTAGTAAAGGAATAAATAATAAGTGTTGTTTGTCACTAATAAATCAAGAATTTAAATTGGGAATTTGCCATGTTTGATTGAATTGCGTTTGGAATGTTTGTATTGTAATGTATATGAATCATCACCAAGTCTAAACCTGTAAATCACGTAAAGTGCAAGATGGATGAGCAATAAAACTCTGGATTGGTGCACATCTGGAGTAATGACAATCAGGGGTTGGGGTACATGGGGTATTAGCCGTGTACTTTTATCGAGGTCGTCTGATCTACGAGTCTCCTATTTCAAATATTTTTTTTAAAACTAGGAGTTAGGTGAGATCTCATACTAACTACGGTCACGGAGTCGCGCCCGTGGTCGTTGGATGTTTATTGATGTTTCCGAAAGGAGGCATGGGGTTTTTTCTTTATTGATGTTCCAAATGGGACATGGGTTGGACTACCTTGTCTATTGAAAAATCCAATGTTATAAATAAATGAGTCAGTTAATATTAATTAGTGAGGTCTTAATAAATTTGATAATCGAGTCATGAATTGAGTCTGTATTTAATGATGCTTGTGCTTGATTATTAGTAGCATGTTAGGTATTTTCTTAATTTTTTTCGCAGCTTGTATGTACTCAGCTTTGCTGACTGCGTGCTTTTGTGTGTGTATTTCTTTGGTCATGGCCTTCGCCTTTCAATGACCCTGCGACGATCCAATTTTTATACTTGTAATATTGGGGAGAAGAATAACCACAGGTTCTTACACATGCAACATTCATCAGGGTTGTGGGATCTTGAGTAGAGAGTTGGTTGTTTGCAATTATTTCTTTTGGAAGTTTGAATTTATTTTAATTTGATTTTATTTGACACTAATTCTTTTGGGTTTGAATTTATTTGAACACTTTATTTAATCACTTACTACTTTTATTGGGTTTTGAATAAGGGCCTTAATGGTTCCAACTTGTAATACTTATTTTGATTTAATTCCTTTTTTTGAGGTTTATTTATAACCGTTTTGGTTTTCCGCTGCTAATTTCTGAGATAGCCTTAACGTTTGAACACGTGGCGGTAGCACGCTAGTAATTCTCTTGAAATTGTTCAGGTTATATACAGGTTTCTCACAGGTTTTTAAGAGAGAATTATTGGGGTTTTACAGACGACCCGTTGAGTCAGGGACGATAAGGCTACACGCTCAGAACAGCTGGCATGAAAGAACCTCACGCCATCTATTGAGGGGCTAGTTGTTGGGGATAGCTCTTGCTGAGCTATTCCTTCCAGCTGGGCTTAGTTGAGAAGAACGTTCTTACAGGCAAAGAGTCGACATGAGTGACCTCATACCACCTCTTGAGGGGCTAGTTGTATAGGATAGCTCCCGCTGAACTATCGCCCAGCCCCCAGGGTGCATACTCACCGCCGAATAAGCAACTAAAGGAGGGCTCATCAGCCCGGCAGAGTCAGCCCGCAGGGCTGACCAAGTTAAACTCTCCACAAATGAGATAGTACGCCTATAAATAGAGGGTAAAGTACAACGGAAAGGAGGTTAGACACTAAAGTTATTACACTGTATATATCTCTCAAGTACACTTTCTCTCTCTAAACACTCTCTAACTTAAGCTTCGGAGGGGGGTTCCTCGAGCCACCCCCGAGGGCAGTTTACGTGTGCTGCCGTGTGTAGGTTGTTGACGGGACCCAGCTTACCCAGCAGAACCCTTGGATCCATACCTGGAACAACAGCTTAAGCAAAATATCTTCCAATTCAGTTTAAGAGTGTAAATTTTAATCAAAGTTCAAATTTTGCTAACTCGTAATTTCAGAGCATAATTTCTAAAGTAAAATGATTTCTTTACTATTTATAAAATATTGAAACGTGGACCAAACCACAACCAAAACTATAGCTAATAGAGGGATAGGAAGAAATTAACCTTAGACCATGAAATACTTGTGACTTTGATGAATTCTCAACAAATAAGAGTAATTTATAAAAATAATTATTCCCATTAAAAATAAAAATGACAAGATGTACGGCTTGATAAAAAACCAGCAGTAGCTCTCACCATCCATTCATTAGGAAGCACGCAGTCAACAAACAATGATTTGAGCATAAATGTCATAGTATATTTCCCAAATAACTACTTATTCAACTATTAGTTTGATTCTCGTGGCCCTTAAATAAAAAATTCATGTGTACCTGGAGATTTCCTTTGTTGATTGCCATTGTTACTTGGATGGGCTAATGTTGATACCTCACATCGTAGAATCTGCAAGATTCATGACAGTTATTCAGTGATTTCAACAAGATCTAGAACCTAGGGTTTTGAAACGAGTAACATTGGGTAATTGCAACTTACAAGTATCAATTTTTTTTTGAGGGGAAAAAATTGAAAGAATTACTATTAGGAATTAAAAACCAACAAAGAGTGATGTAAAAATGTACCTTGTGAGGACAACAAGAGAAATAGCTGTCGCAAATTAATCTTTAAAGAAAATAATCAGATCTGAGAGAAAGAAAATAATTTTGGTAAGATATATAAATTATTGTGATATAATTTCAGAAACACAAAGAGAAAAAGGATCTGAATTCAAAATCTAAGCCATGACTCCATGAATCTCTGCGTAGAATTCCGATCGAATGAAGAAAAAAAAGGAGTACAGAACAGTTAGGGTTAAGAATATGATTAGTGGGGGGTTTTGTGGGTATAATGATCGTGTTGTTCACCTGATTGAGTACATGCGCGGGGCACATGTCAGTGATCTCGACACTAAAAGTATTCTAAAATTACTTCAGACACTATAAAGCGTCGAGGAAACATGGGATTATAATTTGTTGTTGATGCCCTAGCCTTAGCGTCGAGGCAATATCGTCGAAAAAAGGCTCCTTTTGTAGTAGTGAATACAAATGAAGGAAGAGTACATGTGTAGATCAATGTACGCACTAAATAGTTACCATTTGTTAACTAATGTATGTACAAACTTGAGATCAGTATTAGGTATACTCACCACTAAATAAGCTCGCAGATGTACCTAAGTATTATGTTATGACTTAGGAGTGCACACGCTTAATCCAATTTCAAATACATTTACTTTACTATACAATGTTATCCTACTTTTGGGGTTCACTTGATCTTAAATTGTTAATTCTGAATAGAGATTATACTCTAATAATGTTAAGTGGTTATGTGATGTCCAGAAAGAGGCTCAAATGTATCCCATTTGGTTTCAATTCATGGTTGATGAATCACGACGCCAACGACTCGTGAGTTATTTGAAAAAACACTAATTTTGTTTTCAATATATAGTATTTTACTATTAATGTAATCAATACAATATGGTACTGATTCTTCTTAAAAGTATCAAGTGAGCCTATTCAAACGACATCTGGGAGTTTTTTCGTTGCTAAAGGACACCTAGGACACCGTGGTATAATTTTCCCAATTACCATTGATTTGGTATCAATGGGAAAGCATTATAAGCGTGTAATTGATGATGGATGGACAGAATTCATACGTCTAAATGATATACAAGTACGAGATGTCGTTAAGATATGTTATTTTAGAAATTGTCATTTCAAGGCAAAAGTAGTACGAGATGGTTGGGTGGTAGAGGACGGTGATAGATGGTTGGGTGGTAGATGATAAGTTTAAAATTCCTGATGATAATGAATCACCTACATTCAACACTCGATTCACAGAGGAGTACATCAATAAGGGGATAATGGTAATAGTGTAAGAGTATGCAACCTTTTTGGTAGTTGCGGAATGCATATATATAGTTTGATTTCCTACTGTCTTCTCTCCCAAACCATGTTAGTTACTAATGTCAATTCGTTGACCGTTAATGACAATACGTTCCAGTTGTGTTTGCAAGGGAGAACCTGAGTTGCTACCCAAAGTCAGCTGATGTGGAAATCTTAGTTTTTAAAACAAGCAACTCCTATTGTGCATCGATGAAGTTTAAGTATGATCTGTGCAAAAACATAGTGGAATGTATGATCAAGGAAGGTGTTAAGTCCATGATATCAAATGAAGGATTTGGGGTTGGCCACGAATTCATAGTGGAGTATTTTGGTGATGTGAAACCTCTAATATTCTACATTCCCAACTGAAATTGATAGCTTTCTTTTATATAAATTTCTTATATCTAGATAGTACACAGTTGACATTGTGACTCAAAAACCCCATTGCATGGTTTGTTTTTGCGTTTACAGTGACGATACTAGTAAGTAGTGCTGTAGATTACTACGTAGTTGATAATATGATTTAAATATTGAAAATCTGAATTAATTATGTTTGTCTATGTGAAACGTCGTATATGATCCCAAGGAATCTTATGTATGTACTTCTATTTGTAATGGGCTTAATTTTATATCGTGCTTAATTTTGTAATGGGCTTATTTTATAGTAATCTGCTATAATGTGGCAGTATAGATCAGCAAATGTGGACTGGCTTGTAAACATGACGGTATGGTTTCAGAAAGTTTATTAAAGATGTCATTGGGCTAAGTCCTACATGAACCAAATGTAGTATAAAGTGTTCACATTGTATTCGTTTATGGTTTATCTAATATTATATCTGGTAAGGGTCGTTTATCAGATTGGGCTGAGAGGCCAAAACTTATTTATTTTTTGTATTCGATTTGTTTTTTTAAAATGTCAAAATTTATCGTCTTGTATTATAATTCATTCAAAACGTAACGAAAAAAAGTCCATTCAGAACATACGACACTAATTAACCATTTATTAATACAAAAAATGGTTATATAACCATTTATTAATATGATAAGTCTATTTTATATATTTTTTATTCACCGTCCCACGGTCATATTTGTGCTTATTTGAGCTCTACGGAGATATTTTTATTACTAATATATGTTTTATAGTGTTTTTGTAGATTTGGTATTATTTTGTAGGAATTTACAGATTTATGTCAATTTTCGAGCTGATTGAGCCACTACAAAGATATTAGAGTCGAATAGTATTTTATGACCGTATATTTAAAGCCCAAGATCGAGTTAAAGGAATTTAATTCGGTGATTAAGAGCTCGATTAGTAAAGAAGTCCAATTATAAGCTACTGTTACGGTCCAAGTAATGAGGCCACAAAACATATGACAAACAATAAAGGTCTAAGACTGAACAAGAAGGTCCAAGGAAGAAGCCCATATAATATCACATCAGGTCTGCTGGGCATAAAATGGCGGGCCCGATCGGGCGGCCCAATGCCCGATCGGGCGAGTGTGTTGCAGTCTTCTTGCTTAAGTCGTTTTGCTACAGCTTGGGCCCATTGATAATATCCGTCTTTCACGGTTAAAGGAGCATGCTTGTGGGCTATTTTGATTTGGGCTTGCTACTTTTGGGTTTTGTTTTGCTGATGTTTAATTCGTCGGTTTAGGAGTAATAGTTGGATGGGGAATCAAACTCCTTTTCCTTTCTTTATAAAAGGATGTTTTTTTTTTACGTAGCTTTTGTGGAGGAAATTTCTTAGGTTAGCTTTTTCTTTGTTTAGTTTTAGATTAGTTTTATTAATTTGTTATTAGTTTTAGTTAGTTTTCTTTTCTTTTTCTCTCTNAGGAATTGTTGAATTAATTCACAATCCAGAAACATTACAATTAAAGTGTATGTTTATAAAGAAGGAATCAAACTTTGCTTGCCATTGTTCGATCCAAGATTTAATGATTTACAAATATCGTTTTGAGGATATGCATAGAACAACAACAATTGCGAATATACTAAACAGGAAACTTAACCAAAGCAGTAGAAGAGATGACATAAGAATTATGATTTGGAAATGTTCCAAAAGTTACCTTTTTTTAAACAGGATTAAGGATTATGAAATTAATGTAAAATGTTTACAAAGATGACATAATGCACCCTAAATCAGAAAATAGTTCCTCATGGGTTTTCTCATGGAAACTATCTAAGAGGTGTTATTCCTACAATTGCGTAGAAACAAAGTGTTTGTTGCTCGCGATAGTGACTCTATAGAAAGAATGTCTTCCTAGAAATCCAAGTGGGAGTAAAGTTAGATCTCGATGAGATTCGAGACAAGCAACAAATGGATGTAGATAACACTACATCAGAGACAAATGCGCATGAAATCAGCTAATTTGATAAAACATGTGTCGAAGCAAGCTAATTCAACTAGTGAAACTTCTATCGTCCTATTAGAATGAAAGGCTTCAAAGAGTTGAAGAGAATAATTCTATTGTCGCTCATACCTATCGTAGGTTACTTGGGATCAAAACAAACAATTTGTTGAAATTCTGAGAAAAGGTGGATTCTAAAATTTTCTTATTAGAACGGTTAGAATCCATGTCCTACAAGCAAGCTTTGGATAATTTCTAACTCAGGAAATGGCTTAAAGCCATGAAATCCATTATGGACTCCATGTTTTTAAATATGTGTTATTCCATAATAGTCTTACAAATAGGGTCAAACCTATTAGTTGGGTAAGTCTATTCGGATTATTCTAGTTATGGAGATCAAAATCACCTTCATGAAATGTTCTTGATGGTGAGTATTTATATGATACATCTTAAGAGTTTGAAATCCAGAAATTCCTAGAAAGTTTTGCGAACTTCAAAAATTCATTTAATGGATTAAAGTAAGCATCAGGGAGTTAGAACATTCGTTTTGATTAGGCAATCAAACAGTTTGATTTCCTTAGTAGAACGAAAAAGGAATCTTGTAGAGACAAGAAGTTTAGTGGGAGTAATTGGTCTTTTAAGTCTAGTATGTAGTTGACATACAGTTCATATGAAATGATATATCAATGCTTGAATAAGTCAAGCAGTGGTTAGAAAGATTGTTTCTATATGATAGACTTAGGAGATGTTGAGTACATATTAGGAATAAAGATCCATGAAGGGAATCTAGAAGAATGAGGGAATGAATCGAGAGACTTATGTTGATACGGATCTTAACAAGTTCATGAAACAAGACTCTAAGATAGGATATCTTCCCATGTCTCATGGTATTACACTCAGTAAAACTCAGTGCCTTCAAAATCTAATAGAGTTGAGTTGTATGGATAATGTACCTCATGCTTTTGCAAAAGGGTCCATTACATGTGCCATGAAATGTACAAAGCAAGATGTTGCATATGACTTGTGCATGTGTAGCAGGTTTCAAGCAAATACAGAATAAGCATACGGAGAATTACTAAGAAAAGATCCTTGAGTACTTGAGAAGCACTAAAAGGAATTCTTCTAGCTATTGTGTTAAATGGTAATTTAAGCAAGTTGTCAAAAGGTTACACGAATGCAAGTTTTCCAAACAGGCAAGATGATTCTAGATGGTGATCTAAATGCATATTTGTGTCTGGATGGAAAAGGACAGTGAGCTTGAAGAGTTCAAAGCAGAGCACTGTTGCATACTCAATGTCAGAATATGTGTATTAAACTATAGTCAGATAGTTACAGAGGAAGTTCGGATTAAAATGTCATGTGACTAACAGGTCACCTTTGCCCAAGAACAAAGGAGCCAGAGTCACATCACAAATCCAAACAAAAGGATATGAGATATCACCTCAATTATGAGATCATTGACCAGCGGAAGGTCGTGTTCTGCAAAGTTTTATTATGAGTGAGAAATCACTAAACCCCTTCCATGGACTAAGATATGAGAGTCATATTAAAGTCTTAGGATTGAAGCAAGTTATGTAATTTAAGTTGTATATGTTTTGAGAAAACATATTACATGAGAAATGCATCAATTTGCAGAATTATGTTTAAAATAGAAATTATTATTTCTCTTATTTAATTATGGTTTTGGAAATTAAATAAAATGTCCAAAATAATTATGAATTGATGGGCTCATCAGGTTGATGACCTGGTGAATTGAAACCCCACAGGTGAACAAAATTCATATATTATTTAAAGTTCCTAGTTCGAGATCATTAAAGTGGACATAAATGATTTCAATAAATGAACTAGCATGTAAGATTGATTGGATAGCGCAGTTTCATGGGCTATAGGGGCATAGTGATGCTCGGTCAATCACTTGGATATGCATGAATGATGCATGATCGAACTATTGACCTACTTTGAAGTTCAAGTATAGAGCTTCCGTATATATTAGTGGATTCCTTTGACATGAGTGGAACATTGATTTCATTCAATGGATGTTGTGACTGTGGTACACTCAAACGTCTAGCCGTAACTGGAGATTATAAAGGGTGTTTCCCGGTTATTTCAGAAGTTGAGTGGGAGTCATGTTACCACAAGATTGGATAGAGTCTACCTATTAAATTAGGAAATGTGTCATGGCCGCTTGAAGAGGGAGAATTCAGAAAATACGTGGCCGCGTTCAAATGCATTACACAGTAATCATTTGGTTTTGTAATTCTAACTCAGATTTCAAGAAACGATTTGTAGATTAATATGATCTCGACATGTGATGCAATCATATTATCAAATCGACACATATATTGACTTAAGGAATTTGAATATTGCACCCTTGTCTCAGACAAGTGGGAGATTGAAGGAGTTATGTCTTCGTCGTGTGCAATTACTAGATATATAAATGGATCAAATTATGGAGATAATTAAGTTCGTACATTTGGGTCGTCGTTTTGCCATAGCTAGAGGTACTAACGATCTTTGGACTAGTAAAATAGGCCAAAGCCTAATTGGACGGATCCTATAAGGTCACACAAAGGGGCTAGATCGAGCATTAGAGGACGAGACCCATCATGGGCCTCATCACTCTAGGTGGCCAGCCATGTAGAGGATTAAAAGATGTTTTGGGCTTCGTGCCCTAGTCTAATTATAATGAGATTATAAATAGACTAGGTGCCTAGGTTTGCAAGTAGAGTAAGCAATTAACTGATCAGTGTGATCAAACCCTAATTAGCAAACACGAAACCCAACCCCTCTCATAGTCCTCTCGCTCACGGTTCTCTCCTCCTCCTCGGCGCACGGTGGTGTCTCGTGGTGGTGGTGGTTCGTGCGGTGATCGGTTGTCCATAAATGTGGTGATCGCGGTTTTCCTCAATCACTCGACCAATCTAGTATTGGTGGACGGCTCGTTCGAATCTCGTGGACTAAGTAGAGGAGCAACGCTTGGGGCTCTATTCTCTCCCTAATTTGCCTGTCGAATAGCTTCGTGGAATTCACGCGTCAAAGGTATGATTATGTGGCTTGTGTGTTATGCATGTAATCTTGGGATTGGTACTTGATTGAATATGATTCATATTATTTCTGCTGCGTAGTACCTATAAACTCCTACAGTGAGTTCTCAGCATTTTAAAAAAATTGTCAATAATTTGAGGATGGTTTAGTGACTGTAGTCTTTTGTGAATTGGAATGAGATTAGTTTGGGAATACATAATCAAATAGGGTTGTACCTTGTGGTTGTTATGGGTGATTCAGTCTTAATATGGAGGTGTGGCTAGTTGAAGTTTGTGAATTCTATAGGAAGGGTTACAGTCACTTTTTAATTGTTGAGTAATGAGTGTCCAGCAGACTGGTAATTGGTAGTGACAGCTTGAGATTTTCATATTTTGTTGATTAATGAGAGTTTATATGGTGCCTTACAAAACTAACTTAAAGCTGCTTATACTGCCTCATAATAATTTTGAACTGAGCAGTATAAGATTCATAAAAAATGAATAAAAAGAAAATGTGCGAGAGTAGAATAGTTTGTTGCGGTCTTGTGACTCAAATTAGAATGAGATTTTATGCTTTGTAAGTGTTGAAATAAGTGACTATGAGAAGATTTGATTGTTTAGACAAAAATATACTAAGGTCAGTGTTTATCATGAGGCTCTTGCCTATGGTAAGGACTGCAGAGTGCAGATTAGAAGTCATTAGATGTCCATTTCACAATGTATCACTAAAGTCTCTTTGAAGAAGAAAGTCAAGATACAAGAGCACATTTTAGTTCATTTTAATTAAAAATAAAAAATGTTGATAATTGGCAATCATTTGTTAGGTCCAACAATCAATGTTTGATCTTAACCTTAATTTTTGATTTGGATCTTATGTGTTAATCAACCTCTAATTTCTAACAGGTTTGTTGTATAGGGGATAGAAATCAAACAATTTGCAAATGAAGTACAAAAAGAATTGCAAGGAAAGCAAAGAGAGTTCAAGGCTGACAAGATACGGGGAAATGATGTGCGTGTATCTCAGGTGGGTATGAGTGTTTATTAAACCCTTTAAGTAGTACCTATTATAGCCAACAATTTTTTGTTGATGAAATTTTGCTTATTATTGTAGTTATTATCTATTGTCATTATTTGATATTCTTTGGCTGTAATTTAAGAAGTGATATGGTCTAATGTTGATGAGATAACTGAATAGCTCTCATGCAACCTAACCTGCCATAAAAAAAAAAGAAATCCCGTTGCAGATTCCGTGCATCGGTTGATCATGAAATGCTCCCCTTAAGTGAATTTACACTCTTTAGAGTGGTGAATTGTTAGATATATTTATAGGGCAGATTGAATGCTTCCCTACTGCTGCTTCATTAGCATGTGGGTTTGAGAAGAAGAATAACGAAACAATTTTGGTTTTCGATCTTGGAGGTGGTAATTTTAATGTTTCGGGTGAGTTCTTCAAAAAGAAAAACTCTAATTGTGAGAAATTTTATGTATTTATCAGCCTTCTGCAATAGTTTACTTTTTGATGCAGTACATCAGATTTTCTTACGTTGCAACTCTTTCTGCCTTTTGCAGTTCTTGAGGTTGGAGACGGAGTTTTCAAGGTGTTATCTACATCAGCTGACACTCATTTGGGTGGCGATGACTTCGATAAGGTAGGAAACAAGGAATCGGCGTGCCTAATTATGTGTTAGCTTGAATCGGTTCTTTAATTTTGTGCAGCGAAATGATATAGTTGTTTGTAATTGCTACTACACAGAATGGTAGATTGGCTAGCAGAAACTTTCAAGAAGAATGGGGATATTGATCTTCGGAATAACAGACAAGCTCTTCGGCGTCTAACTAAAGTTGTTGAGAAGGCAAAGATTGAGCTTTTGACGTTAACTCATATTAGCATTAGGCAAGTAAATGTATGTAAATACTTTTTCACTGGTTTGTGCCTTCACACATCATTTTGGATTTTACTAAAATTGTCTATGGTGTATTTTGACAACTTGCCTTTCATTACTTCAACACTAGATAGAAAGGAAGGAGAGAGAAAGGGGGGGAGAGGGAGAGGGAGAGAGGAAAAAGGGGAATAAGGGGCAGGCTAGGAGAGAAGAAGAGGGGGCACACTAATATGTCCATTTTATATACTGTTTTACCCCCGTCCCTTGGTCGTTATTAGTAGTGTTTTTGGCTCTTTCGGGCCACTTTTATTACTAATTTGTGTTTTCTAGTGTTTTCGTAGTTTTAGTTGTATTTTACACGAATTGCACTCTTGGAGCATTTTCCCGGGCTTTATGGATCAACTACGGAAGCTAGAAGGACACGACCACTTTTGGAGCCC
>MATQ01001942.1:62255-81077 GCA_001687025.1 Chenopodium suecicum | reverse complement strand
CACAAATTAGTAATAAAAGTGGCCCTAAAGAGCCAAAAACACTACTAATTATGACCGTGGGACGGGGGTAAAACACTATATAAATTGGATATATCAATAAACCACAAAAATAATAAAGATTCCTACGAGTAAAACTAATGGAAGCCCCTCTAGAATTTACTAATGGTGGCTTGGGATTGAGAGAAAAGAGGAGGGGCGGAGAAAACACACCGACTGATATCTTGGTATTCAACTTGTATTATCAAATATTATATTTTTTTTTTTCATAATTCTAAAGAGTAATACATAGTTTCATATATTTATGGTCAAACTTGGATATTAGCACATGTGTCGTCAAATTAATAAAGTATAACTCTTATTTCAACTAATATTTCAAGATGAATAGAACACGGCCTTAGTTGGAGCTAAAACTTCGCAAGAGGGGTGAGAGTGCAATATTTAATTAGATGGCAGTATACCTTGTAACAGCATATATCACATTGCTAAATGTATTAGCATACACAACTCAAGACATACTTTCGGATCTCTTTAAAGTATAAAGACTTCATGCTAATTATTAACACAATTAGTACATTCCACATGATTGACTTGAACTTTAAGGGTCTGTTCTCATAGACTGAATTCAGCTGAACTGAACCGAGCTGAACTGAACTGAATATTTAATTTTATAAGAGAAGGAAATTAGGAGCTGAATTGAACTGAACTGAACTGAAAATAAACGTACGAGAACAGACCCGAAATATATATGAACTTGTAGAAAGAATTAATGAAAGATTATTGAAATTAGAGTATATATTTAAAAAACTAATTATGTATGTTTACACATATATAATCACTTTAGATACAAAAATTAAGAAGGTGGGGACTCTTGGGAAGGAGGGGATGAATTAGAGGGTGGTTCCTCAATTTTCTTTCCCCTCTCTCTTTGCTGAGCCATGGCTTGTTTCATGGCTTCCTTCCTCTTTTTACTAGCTAGAACTTTGGCTAGGACTCCACTTACATTTGGGTCCTTTTTCTCTTGATCTTCTGTTTTTGGGGGTGGTCTTCTTGCTGCTGCCAATGCTTTGTCACTAATATTTAGCCCCAATGCTGCAACAGCTACCCCCAATGCAACTCCCAATATAATAGCATCTCTGCATACCCGAAAGTACTAATTCAACGGCCGTTTGATAAGTGGTAATATTATTAAAGCAAATTCAACATACTAGTTAAGTTATTCATTTAAAAAATTAGTATATAAATAGTGCAAATGTACGAATGCCAAAGCATAACAAGTATTTTGATACGGATGACTTGATGTAGTAATATTCAACATTTTATGTTTTTTTTTTTTTTCAATATTACCTAGATAAAGTTTTCATTTTTTAAATAATGCTTAAAAAATTGAAACATTGCTACAAGATATCTAGCTAATACATATACAAAAGACATTTTTTTACTTTTAAATTACAAAATAAGGCTTGAAATGATAGGTTAGAAATTTACAATATGCGAGTATAGGACAAAGTTAAGCTTTGTTTAGCATTAATTAATGTGTGATAATATCCATACTAATACTAAACCTCTATTAGCTCATTAAATTACATGCATTAGTTATTATTATGTCAGTTCAATAACATACATTAAGATAAATTGAATTTACCATCATCTTTAATTCAATATCAATCCAATTTAGGTCTGGAAAAAACATTAGACATATAACATTACTCTATATAACATTATACTTCGTATCATATACACATAAATTATTCAAAATAAATCGGAGATTATGATAAGAAAAATAAAAAATACCTTCGCGGGGTAGGAGTGAGAGATATTGGTGCATCAACTGAGACATTTTGAGGAGGAGATACAGAAATCATACGAACATTAAGACATTGTGTATGAATTTTGTTAGGCTTAGAAAATTTAAGTGTTGATGATCTTGTAATTAAGCTGGAAACTGTGCTTAATGCTTGGCTCATTTTTCCAATACTCTATAATAATAGTTATTTTTGTTTGGTTTGAAATTTCAGGTCTCAAATCAAGTGGATGATGACATTTTTCTCCCTTTGTTGTTGTGTTTCGGTCCATGTATTTTTTGTTCATAGAAAATTTAAAGCATATGTTAAAATAAAATAAAATAATGGATATGTTATGTATATAGAGAGTGTTATCTATTGGTTGATTTTTGATAAGGTTTTCATATTGCGTGGACCCTTTTTAGGATCTATGTGTCTTAATTTGTTCTTCCGGTTTTTTTTTTTTTTTTTTTTTTTTTTTTTTTTTTTTTTCAATTTTTAGTATATTTATACAAATATATACTAGTATTAAAAAAATATATATTTATGTGACATTTTGCTAGATTTATGTTATGTGTAATTATAATATATTTAAATTATTACACCTGTATAATTGAAGATAATTCAAATGTATGCTTTTAAAAAAATATGCGTAAAATTAAATGAGACAAACAAAAAGGAACATAGAGAATAAGCCAAATTTGTTTTTAGATATAACGAATTGATGCAAGCAGAACGAGTAATGCCTTCAAGCTATGCTTGCTCATTAATCTGAGTTTAAAAGTTTTGTTTAGCCTCAATTGTTTACTTCACTTAATTTTGAATGTATAGGGGTAGGCTTTATACACAAGTTGTAACACCATATTTTGGATGACTACTGCTATGAACTGAACTAATCACCAGCAAGAAAAGGAAAACATAAACGCTTTTCAATTTTAATAACACGAATTTTATTACCCGAAACCTGGTATATATTTAATCAATGAATCAAAATTGATACAGAACATTACAGCAATGAATATAAGCAGGAAAAAAATGGCGGCAAAGCCACTAATACAATCATTGTGCTATACACACTATTGCACAAAAAAGAGAAAAACAAGCGGTTTGTTGAATAGATGACTTGTATTTAGACAGCAGAAAGGCCAGCCCATTTTCCAAGTTCATATGGGTCAGCATAATAGTATAACTTTACTCTATTGGCCAGGGAAAGCCCTGCAGCCAAGGGTGAGCTTCTGTACTCTGCATCATCTTGCTCTGCAGGGTCATCAATATATGCAGCGACATCCCCGAGAAGTCTAAACGTGATTCTACGAGTCTGCAATTGTCTTGGCAAATCAAAATACATTGGAGTTCCAGGCCTGGTTTCTGGCAATCGATATTCCGCTACTGTTACCATGTTAGTATCCTGAAAAATAACAACAAAATTACTCAACTCAACTCTAAATTTCGGATTTGATTGAATTGCATGATTCAAGTACACAGTATCTCTATCAAACCGCAACACCCAAAAATAAAACAAACAACCCAATTACAGACACACATCAGGAAAGGCATCTCACAAACTCACACCAGACGTCCACATCTGTAGTGTAAAAAGAACACATCCTTACTGTCTTACTGAAGAAGCCCAGACGGGGAAAACAAAAGGAACCAAAGACATTTTACCCCCTTGAAAAACTAAATGAAGAGTTTTCCTTAATAGAGCTTCTGACAGAATGTAAGTATCAATTTGCCATCCTTAAAAAAAAGGAGCGGCTCACCTGCTGAACAGACTGTAATGACCCACACCATCTAGCAGTTACATAACTCAGTTTGTTTCACATGAAAGAAAGTTATTTCTAAAAAAAAAAAAAAAAAAAGCATGTTTTTGTCATTCCAAATTGAAGCTCTGACAACCAGTCACAATTGGCAACCGAGGAAAATAGCATTTTTACTAGAGTTCTCGTCCAGCACACAATTGCACATATACAGTCTTATTTTATCATGTGGAAAGCTTTACCCTATACATGATCTAACTCTTCAAGCTTATTGCAGAATTTATTTCTTGTTAATGTAGAGTCTATGCTGTTAGTTAATTTGGCTTGTGAACTTGATCCAGATTTCTTCTATATAATTTCCTTCCATATAAGGCTTAAAATTGTTCACTGAATGAGTAACTACAGAACTGGATATTGAGTATTATAGTATCCGGTCAAAGTTTGCAACTACAAGTGAAGTGAAACAAACAATTATATTTTCACAACAAGATTATATATGAAGCAAGAAACAAGCTGGTGTTCATAATTGGTGACCATGATTACCTGGAGTACAGATACTTGAATAAATAACACGGCAGGTGTGATATGCCTTTCTTCTACAAGTAATACTGCAGAGGGATCCCAAGCATGCAGATCAGATGTTGGTGAATGAGTTGTCCGAGGTCTAATAGCACTAAAAGCATCAAGACGAAAACCAGCTAACAACGGCGAAGCAGGTGATAAATACTGCTCTAAGACAAAATCATTCTCGATTAACCTTTCAGTCTCAATTGGAACCTGAAATGCAAAGGCAAACTTGCTGTTCAGTACATATGAAATTTGACAGGTGGAAAGTGATACAAGCAGAATAATGCAGTCTTAGTAGCGCCAGGTAAATATAAGCATCACATGAACCTTAAATCTATTTAGCTGAGGTGGCTTCTGCAACCAATTTTGCAATTTTAACTGTTCTGAACTTTCTGGTGCTGTGAGCTCCATGTCCTTTTTCAATGAAGTTCCAAGCACAAGAATTCGTTTAGCATGAAGACACGGATCTCTTTCATCTAGGCTCCCGAAAGATGCACGCCTAGTTGGTTGAACAAAAGGATTCTCATCCAGTGATAAAAGATTGAAATCACTCCCAAAATTCACAGAAGCTGAACCAGCTCGTTGAAGGCTTAGCATGATCCAAATGATGCGGCACCGAACAGGATTCCTGAAGGAAAACTTGATGTTCCGGGGAGCAGTCCCAACGGCATCCAAATTTTCCGGTCCATAGTACTCTGGCGAAGATTGCAAGATAGATTGCACTTCCCACTTTCCCACACATGACCTTTCTTCCTTGCTTATTTTATTGCTCGCCCATATTTGCACCTATAGTAGAATAAAAATGAAAATTCTAGTTATGCACAACCCCAATAAGCTAATGGGCATAAATATGTAAACAGTTGTCAGTGCAAAAGAAAGAGGGGATGAATAACAGACAAGGTTTACCATCTTCTTACAGGAAAGAACTAGCAACTGGTCTAGTTAATATAAGTATTGGCAAAGTTGGTTTTACCCTTTGTGATGTTGTTACAGGGGTGATTTGTGAGAAGAGAAGCTTAGCAATTTCACCCCAACTATTCCCGTGACCGCTGAAGCTATTAAGTTACACATTAGGAGATTGGAATTGAACTAGGTCTATCTATTTAACCCACCAAGTGCTGAAAGGATAATCTAGACTCACAGGATATCATTAGCAGGATAGGGTTAGAGTTTACAACTCCATTTTGGGAATATCTTTAATTATTTATGATTCAAGCATAAGGATGAAAGAGAGTTTGGGGATCTTGTGTCAGGTGTGAATTGAGAAAAAAACAAAAGGAATGATCCAGGGACAGGTCTGATGAAGCATGTTAGTTGAAAAATTAATACAAAAAGGGTAGTCATCAATAATTACACCAGCTTCAAAGATAGTTCCCATACTACTCAAAGCTTCAAACCAATCAAAAATAAGAACATGTACAAGAAGCTTTATAATAGTTGTGCCATCTCTATGCTCTTCCCATCAATTAATTTATGTAGTGACTTAGAAATCCAATCATAAACCATTAAAATTTTACGCAGTAGGCAACAAGTTTTAACAAAAACCTATAATAAAATATGAGATTATTTTTATGGACAGGTAAGCTGTATTTCTAAACAGATACTGTCTCCACTAACGTTCTGCTTTACTATGGCAAGTTGTCTCCACTTTTGTTTTCAAGTTATATGCTTATATCCATTTGGAAACCTAGAAAAAGAACATAAGAACTGAATTTATTTTGTCACTATAATGTCCTGAGTCATGACTATTGCTATATATTTCACTATCTATCCGCGTGATATAGAATAACAAACAACAGACCATAAATTGTGAATAACTCAATCAGTACACTTCACAAGCCAGGCACCATGTAAGTTATAGAGACAACACTTACAGTAGGAGCATCAGCTTCTGAGTAGCCACATGGGCTAACCACTAGAGTTACTCCACTGACATCAGAAAGAGAACCAAGAGCAATGGCAAACTCTATGCAATTGTTGTTTGGAGGAGCTCTCCAATAAGAATGTTGGGGCCCTGAATCCAGAGGAGCGAATAATGACAAGGAGGGAGCTGCTCCTACAGCTGTTTCAACCTTCCAATACAAAGGGAAAAAAAAATAAGACAGAAATATAATAGTTCATGTCCACTCAAAATGAAAGTACCAAATGGCGCACACACACACACACACACAAACTAAAAAAAGTAATTAATTCATACTCTTTTTCAGCTTCTCAATTGGTAATTATTATACCTAACGCCACTTTTATAGAGTTCATCTCCATAAAATACAATATTTCTTGAAAATAAATCTAAATCATGAAAAGCAGAGAAAAAAAGAAATTAACATACTGTTTTTCAGCTTCTCAATTGTTTATCAAATCATTACTCCAAACTTGAAAAAGACATTTGGATAAAAAAAAATCCGCAGAAGGTTCTTTAAACAAGTGGAGGCACCTTGGTTTGGTAAAAAGATAAAATAGAGTGCATTCAAATTTACACACTTTCTAGAATAAATCGCTTCAACTAACCCATGCAACTAAGTTATCTCTTAAAAAATAATATTAGAACTGCACAAGTAACAATAGTATTACATCACGAGAACAAAATGTCCTCGAGCATTGACAGGAAAAAAGAACTACAGGTAAGAACAAATGTTTCATCAACTTATTACACTAAACAGTCTAATGACAAAAACTCTACACACTGAATCACATTTGAGATTAGGCGGGGGTGGGGTTCATGTGTCAAAAAATGAACCGAGTAAAGATGTAAGTTGTCAATTATTCAAGTGTACCACATAAAGGGTATGCAGGTTAGTGAAATACCTCAAACCCCGCAACTTCTACTAAATCTAACCTAAATAGAAAAGAGAGCTTACCGAATACAAAAGGCTGGCAAATGGGAATTCAGCTAAAGATTCTTCCCCCTTAAGTAACTTTCCCACAACTTTACTAGATTCTAGAGCATCAGAAGATTTGTACTTTTCTTCAGTTCCATCATTCAAGGAAAATCCAAGGATGTTGGCTAAAGCTGTAAATGCAGCAGCACCAACACGAGTGGTTCTCCGGGAGCTCAACAAGGCCCTGACATAGTCCAGTACTAATGCATTCAGCACAACATCGCTGCAGCATTGTTTACATACAGCCCCATCTGAGCCAATGCGGCCCTGTCCACCATTACAGCTTAAAGAACCCCTTGTACTATAGCTTGCAAGCAGAGATGCTCCCCTTCCAGCACAGCATATTATACAAACGTGCCTTCCACAATGAGAACACAAAAAAGACTTTGAGGAATCTGCTGATAATTTCGCATTAGATATTTGAGCTGCCTCCCCATTTTCAGCATGTACCTCACATACACCACCAACACAGCTCTCCCCAAAACCAGAAACATTCCAAAAATCAATAGCATCATCATCACTTTTCTCAAGACCAATTGATTTGGTAATTTTGTCTTCAAGAGCTGCTTGTCCCGCCATTGCAAGACTATTGGCAACTCTGCATAATTTTACCATGTATACATCGTCAAGCAACAGATTAGGATTTATAGAAGCAGGATCTGTGCCAACTGCCAATAGTGCCCTATCTCGCTCAGCAGCAGAAAGATTTAAGTGCAAACGTTCGATTTCCAGCTTTATAGCTTCCATGAAATTCAGCTTCTGTCTCTGCAATAGGTAAATAAAAGCTTGAATTCATCCCAAGAAACATTAAAAAATGAATGAAAATTACTACCCTTTCAAACCAATTACATAATGGTTAATGATACCTTTAGCTGAATTCTGGTGGTTTATTTATAGTTAGAATTATGAGAACATCAATGTTAAACACCTAAAAACTGCCAATTGTCTAGATCCCTGAATTTAAAACTTGGTGGTCAACTTAGACCACGAATCCAACCACCGAAATCTGGTTAACTGTACTTACTGTAGCTTTATTAATGAACATGATTTGGACTTGTAATTCACAAATCTTTGAATTTAATTTTCTTTGAAATGTCCCTACATCACTAAGTGACCAAATGAATAGTATAAAAGTGATCAACAAAACAATCCCAAACTGTTACCCTATCATGGAAATAACACACATAAACTACCTCTGTCCTAATCATAGTTATATGATCAATTTGGATTATTACAAATGGGTTTGACACCCTTAGAGATGTATCCCTTCAGCAATTTTTAAAACTCTAGATCAGGACCCATCAAAAGCAGATTCATAGATCAATTATCAATCACATATCATGTTTGTATTACTTAACTATTAATAGAATAATCAACACATACCATTTGTGGACCAGCAAGATACTTAAAGCAGTTAACATACTGCTTAGCACCATTATCAGATGGTTTCTCAACCAAAGGAGGGGACTCAGAACCAGTCTGATCATCACAATGCTCATTCACAGAGTTAGCAAATGGATTTAAATCAGTTCCATCTCCAGTCAAAAGGTCAAACCAATCGCTGGATGAAGAATTTGGCAGAGTTTTGGGTTGAAAATTTTCTCTAGATACTGAGGCACCACCTCCTACAGTACTGGAATGAGGACCAGGCAAGAGAGTATTTGTTTGTTTCTGGAATTTTTTTGCCTGCTCACGCAATCTTGCACCATGACCTTCATTAGTGAAAATCTCTTTCCAAGGAAGAGACACTCCAAGAACCTCTACCTACAAAGATATTACCATGCCACAGCCAAGTAATGTAGTAAGTCCTTTTTAAATTCCAATAAAAGTAAGGCAAAATTAAAGAGATGCATAGATAATACCATTTAAAAAAAATTAAAAAAAAATAAATAAATATAAAAAAAAAAGAAAAAGAAAGAAAGAACAATATACACGGCAGTAATGCGGCTAATGACATCTTAAAATATCCGATATATGTAGGTGGTAACAGGGGAAGGGGTCGGATTTATCCTGAGTTACAAACAAAAATAAAGATGGGTGATGAACCAACACTGCAAACTCAGAAAAAGGAGGAGACAACTATGCACTAGGAGACAAATGCAATTAACATTCCACTAGGAGAGGAAGCAACTAAATTAGCAGACTGAAGTACTCCAATTGGGGCCAAAAGATATTAATGCTAGGGTTGTATTGTGATTGCTGGGAAGTATATCCACTCGAAAATAGCGAGAGGGAGAAAGGGGAGAGAGGCAAAAGATCTTTAACCATATTAATGAAAATTGCAAGTGAAATTGCTACGAAAAAACTTTGAATTTCTTTCATACCACAAGACAACAGAAAACCTCAGAAGTCAGAATCCCAAAGCAAGTTTTATCAAAGTCAATCCCCATCAGTAACAAACCTATTAAGATAAGATCCTACATAAATTGAACAAGAAAGCTGAACTTTCAGATTCTACAGTGCACAAATTATAGCGCTAAACAAGAACAGATGGTAGTTTTCTCCCTCAGCTGATGCAGTACACAATAAAGCTCTTTGTTACGACATTTCCAAAAGTAGCAATATAAGTTCCAAAATGCAAAAAACTACTGACCATGCACCATGGCTACCATCACCATTTATCAAAAAGCCTTCAATGTTAATCAAGTATTGGGAATCCTTATGCACTCTTACTCCAGAAATTCCAGTAAGACTTTGGACAATTGATTGAGAATATATTTGACTAATCCACACTCCAAAGCAATCCCGAGACATTTGATTTTATATATTGCAGTCTAGAACCTGATGACTGCAAACATTAACTCAATCACCCCATACTAAAATGAAATTGATAGTATTATAGACCAAATGCAGACCAGGAGTCCTTGGTAGTCGTATGTAACTGAGACTGCAAGGAGATTTGCTTGGCATTTGCAAATACAAAGATGAGTGGTTTCTAAGTAAATCCTCCAAAAGTCTTCTTAGATAACTAAGCCCTATAATGGCTATAAAGCATATTAATGGTAAAAATGAAATTTAGTGGAAGACGCCAAAACTTTCACATGAGAAATGCCTTCTAAGTTCGGGAAAAGGGTGCTGCATATTTCCACATCATCCTCTACAAGATCTATGAGGAGCATTGTCCAAATTTTCATAGTTAGACATATCAATATACCATAATTCATGAATAATTAATACTCAGATTATAAGGATTCATCCTTCTACAATGTCTCTCACATCTAACACAGAATAGTCTCAACACGAGAAGCAAGTCAGACAGCGAGTATTTGTGCACGACCAACCCACCGGTCTTCCTTTTTGGCTTTAGGTCTAAAAGAAGAAGTTTAATTAATCACACACATGTAAAAAAATCAGAACTATATTTTGACATTTCACAATCAAGTAATGGAAAGCAGATACTAGAACAAAATTCCCAGCAGATCAGCCTTGTACCTCACCGAGAGTTAATGGAGTTCTCCCAGAAGCAGCAGGATAGAAAGTAAGAGAGACCACACGAGTGAGAAAGTCTAATTCTCCCTCCAATTCCTCAAAATCATACAACAATGACAGGGTAGAAGCATCTGCACCATTAAGGCGTGCACCAGCTCCAGTCACAGCCATATCTTCAGAACTGACAGGTCCAGGTAAGGGAATTAAAATATTTGTCCCATTTCCACATTGAGGTATTGAAGCTCCCTGAGAAGAATTTAAATGATTATGAGAAATGACTATATTTTTACAACATATCTACAGTAGAATTACAGTTACCTTGGAAATATAAAGCGCAACATTGCAACATAAAAATTGAGAGGCAATAGAAACTTGAATATTCACCAAGGAAAATAAAATATAGAGCAGCCATTTTTTACTTACTGTATCTCATGACTATTTACATCACCAACACTATTCCCATGAACAGAACTACAAGCTAAATTCAAATATCTGAATAGTAACAGTAACTTTGCTAAAAGACATCAGAGATTAAAGAGGAAATTCATGTCAAATAAACAATACAGAAGCTGAAAAATCTTATATATTTGCTATTCACTTTTGAAAAGGCCGAATATCATGACGTACATTTACAGAATAACCCATCAGGAACAAAACAAGAAGCCAGAGAAAGTGTTGCCAGAGCCAAAAGCAAGATCTAAGTATGTGGTCTTTTGGTTGAACATAGAAAGAAAAAGAAGTATTTGCTAGGCAGTTTCTAACTTTCTAATTTTTTTTTCATATACAATTTCATTTCGCATGAAATAGGAATTGCAAAATTTTGTTTGATAGGTCATGGAACGTTCGACTTATCTAGGGGGAGTTAGGTAAGAAGCTACCCTCACTTTGTGGAAAGTAGTTCCTAGGAGATGAACTAAGTTTATGCCAGCCAACAACTTCACATTCTTCTACTTCGTAAAAACATTGCACTTGCCTTTTATATATATNATATATATATATATATATGTCAGCAAAACAAGGTCTAAGATAAATGAAAAATGCAGCTTACTCCTGACAAGTGAAAGGTTGAAACAACCCACCGTTGGTGACCTGATTTCTTCTCAGAAATTTTTTAATCTTTCATATACAGATATACAGTACCCTTAATCCAGAAAAATCAGGAAATTTTACATTTCTTTTCGTTTGAGAACAGACATGACATTGATAAGAAGCAAATTGACACTATACTTGTAATCTCTCTATTTTCATTGGTTTACACATAACTACTCACATTTCATCATACAATAAATATTAAGTTATTATATTCCATTCTAGGAAAAAGGCAGCAGATATATCTATCACCAAAACGCAATTAAAAAAATATATATTGCAGAAGAGTGCAATTACATTATGGATTCATGTTTCTCTTGCAAGACAGAATAGTTGTCATGCACAGATGGTTTAAAATACTTATCATACGAGATAATACTAACCTCCAAAACCAGTTTAAGTCCATCCAGGTCGCGGCCTGTTCTCACATCAACTGTTGAAGGAAAGGTCAAATCATCCGCACCATGTGAGACAGTGAGAAGAAGCTGACAAACATGGCATGGCTCAGTGAGGTAAATGAAAAGTTCAACTACATCTGCAGCCTGGGGGCAAACCTGTAACATCAATGTTAAGTTAAAGTAAAATCAACAGATTATACAGCTCATATATAAATATAGAAATCGGAAGATAGCTTCTAATCTAAAAAATCAGAAAATAATGTCCTAAATGCAGGAAGCTCAACATACCCAGACCAGATCTTTTCTCTTGAAACTCAGAAGACCAGAGCCATCACCAGAATTTGGGAAAATGCTTGGAACAGGCTTGAGAAAGAAGCCAGGCGGTCGAGACAACACCTGACACAATCAGTTTTGTGCATCAAATTCACATTCAAACAAAGAAACATCTACCATTTCAGATATATGCCTGTGCAGACAGCAGAAATGTCACTCCTTCAAGAACATAATCAATAACACAGGAAAACATGCCACAAAAATCGGACAACTGTTGTCTTGGCATCCCAGACATATACTAGATGCAAGCTGTGGGGTAATGCGCATTCAAGGCATTCATCTGAACCAGGTCATGCTGATGACTGACCCAGAAAACAACTATAATCTACATTCAAATGATCACAAATTGAAGCACAGAAAATTAAACTTTATTCAAAGATTTCGCTATCAACAATGCCAACAAACAATACGTCATGATGTAAATTCCTAGACAACTATTACCTGCTACACATGTTAGTATGTTACCCAGCTACTAGTGCTGGTCACTGGTATATGTCAGGTGTCAGACTCGGCCATTCTACATAAAACCCAAATGGCTTTAAATGAAGTCTCAAGTGTCTGTTTCCATATTGAATAATGATTTAAGCAGCACACACTAGTGACAAAATGAAGAGTACAAAATTTCGAGCCACTTTATTACTTGCCTCTCAGCAATAAAGTCTAATGATAGTTTCAGGACACTACATATACCTTTACTTACAAGATCCATATATCTGATTCACACTAGTCTTTTGACAACAAGTGATAACAAATGAGGGCTAAAAGGCCTAAAACTATATAAATTGCAGATCTGGTAAGAAGACCTCTTATTGTTGAAATACAATTTTTTTTTCCAAGAATTGGAAACGCTGCCAAATCTATAAACAAAACTAAAGCTAATTGTAAAGTGTTAAACATTCAACAGACAGCAGTGTTCGTAAATATGTTTTAAAGTCTCTTCATATCCATGCAAATACATCATTCTGATAGACACAAGCAAATAATCAAAGCACAACTAATTCCATTAAAAATGACATACATGCAAAGGAAAAAGTGGGATTGACGGAAGATGCTTAAACAGCCTCATCCCAAGAAACATCTCCAGCTGCTTCTGGCGAGAACTATCTACAAAAGTGTTTTTAATTCTTCTTTCTATAGTTATTTTCAAGTTTTGTGCAGCAGCTAACTGTTTAAATTTGCCACCTTGCTCAGTAAATATGGTGAGTATCTGGCTGTGCATAGCCTTAGAGCCAGTGTAAAGTGTAGCATGTATATCCCCAGCATTCAAAAATAACTCAGCAAGTTGAGATACTGGTGATAATATGGTTGACCTCTTAAACCCCTCAAACGTCATATCAAATCTTTTCCAAGGTTTATCTGGGCAAGGATGGCTCCATGTAGTCGTCCTTGTATTATGATCAATAAAATATGATTTGCCTGTCACTGCATCAGAGCGCTTTTCCCAGCCAGGTGGAAGTGGGGCTGTATATCCGCTATAGTTATCCACTGATTGATAGCCAATATCACTGTCAAGAGATATACCCAGTCTTCTACATTGCTCTACAAAAACTTGCAGGGCTCCAAAATAACTAGCAGCATTTGTCCTATCCAAAGAATCAGCACAATTGAATCGTAACACGCCATTTTGGCGAGATCTTAAGACATATGCACCCTCAATCTCATCAGTGCAGATCACTTCACCTCTGCAATTGCCTATGCGCTGACGAGAAGGTAGGTAATCCCCTTCAGTGATGCCAATGGTTATCGTAGGCCCTTTAAGGAGTCTCCATAGCCCTTCAATTGTTTGCTGCTCACCATACAACTTAACCCTTGCATGCCAGTCGTAATTCATTAAAACAATTTTTGTAGAAGGAAGCTTCCCTGATGATCTAATAAAATTTAAAGATTCCTCAAAATGATGAACCAATATAGATTCAGATTTCCCCTCAGCACTGCGAAGTAAATTAATGCACCCTATTGGGACAAAAGGAATTTTTTTCTGGTTCCCACCAGAAAAATTAAAGTTTCGAGTATCATATCGATTGCTCAATCTTTGGTAGTATTCTGCACTTCCCTTGTAAGGATCATGTTCAGCAACTTTTATTTCTGCTTCTGCAGCACTCATCTTTAAATCAGCACCCCACCAGATAGGAATAGAGCCCCTTCGCCAGATGTAAGTATTGAAGGGAACACTCTGGCCAGCCCTTTTGGGTACCCAAACAAGCTGTTCACATTCAACTTCATTTCCTACACAGCTGAATGACTCAGTATGCAAAAAGAAAGAATGTACAGCAAATGGTAAGGAATGTTGACCACAAAGAAATTTCTGATCATAAATCACTGACACCCAATCCCCATCATTTAAGCACCAGGGGAGTGAAACATAGTTGAAAATCCTCCAACTCCATTACACCATTCTATAACATTGCACTAAAAAAAAGATCAAGTTGGGTTTTTACATATAGGTAAAAAAAAAATGAAAATTCAGAAATTAATTTTTGTTTCAAAAAAAAAAAAAAAAGGTAATTAAGATGATTACACATGATATCTTCCCAATACATAATTAAAAAAAATGTGGTTAAACTTAAAAACTTTGAACGCATGAAAAATAAAAATAAAAAGGCCCTCCCTCCATTCCTCAAAGACCTTCCTCATTTCCATTTTAAGCCCATTCCTCAAAAATCTTCCTAATTTATGTTATTCTAATTTTGGCAAATAATTATCCCATAATATACCCTTACTAACCCCCACCACATGGGTTTACTTATCGTGTTTATCTGCCCACGATGCATGATTAAAATTTTATACTTTCTCCATTCTCAGACATGAGTAAGGAAGGAGTTTTTGCACACTTAAGTAGCACAATTAAAAGATACTAAAAAGTGTATAGACATTATCCTACCTGTGCCAGAACAAGAATTTATTCCCCTGGCCAAGTATCGGGTACCAGGATGCAGTCTGCTGCGTCGAGCAATCAGAGCAATGATACCTTCTTGCTGACCTAAGCTCCCAAAGCTTCGACATTCTGCAAATCCCTATGAATTCACATGAAGAATAAGAATAAAATGAAATAACATGAATACATATTGTAAATTATTTTGGGTACAAGAGATGAATAACAGAGATATAGAAGTCAACAACAAAAGAAGGCAAAGGATAGCACCAAGAGCATAAACAAAGAGAACCATAAACAGTATTACAGAGAGCGCATATAACATGTTGAGAGCAAATCCATAAAAAGACCATATCAAGAAACAGAATACACAAGCTACCTCTTCCCACCCCATTTGTAACTCCCTGCGTTCCATTTTAGAATGTCCCAAAAAGCTCCTTTCTTTCTATTTTTTGGTTAAAACTAAGTTTCCCACACTACATTTTTTCTTCCCCCCCCCCCCCCCAACTATCTTTCCATTGTAAGGACGTATTTGAGAAAAACATGTAATTTTATTACCTTAAAACAGAAAGAGTAATTTGATTATAGGACAGCTAAATAGAATACCATTCCATCTTAGGATGTATCAAAAAGCTCCCAACTTCCATTTTTAAGTTACCAATGTCCAATTAGACTTTTCAAAAATTTGAAAATATTACTTTGACTTATTTCTACAAACAAGCATATAAAAAAAATTGTGGACACAATCGCAGTTGAAATGTTATTGATAAATGGAGCACATTCCTCCAATGCGGTGTAAAATACTATTTTCCTTTCAAAAACATCAAAGTTTAAAATGTATAATTTCAACAACATTTAACAAAACATATCATAATGAGTGGTTATATATGTGGTGAATAAATAAACTTTTAACATAAAAGGATTCAGTACCTACATAAATAATTGGTAAAATTCAGTTGACCAATTTTGACGCAAGAACGGAAGTAATGGAGATTAAGGAAAAAAAAAAAAAATCCTGACGTCACCAGTCACCAACTCACCATTATGCAACAGAAGACACAGAAAGATGGACATGACAGTTATCACAGAAAGAGAACTCCAAAAAACATTACAAAATGGCAGTTATTATTTCATGCTTAAGATTCACGCCAAAAATACCACCACTTCAATTTGGATTGCATGGGTACGAGATATCACGAGTCAAAATTAATAAAGTTTTGAGGAAAAGGTAAGGTTAACATGAAATCCAAAATCTTATTTCTTAAAATATAAAGCTCAATTGTGGTTTTCTGTTTTTTGGTTTTTTGTTTTTTTAAATCATATGATATATATCATGTTATGAATAAAAAATTAGTCAAATTTATTAAAATTATGATAATTTTGAAAACTGACAACCAAAAAGTGGAAACACCTTTTTCTTGTTTCTTGTTTTTGGTTTTTAGTTTTCAAAAAAACAGAAAACTGAAAACAAAAAACAATGCCAAACAAGCCCTTAGTAAGTAGGTGTTTTGTTGGAGTTTATCAAAAAGGGGAGATGGACATATTTTGTTCAACAACAGAATTATAAGAAACTTTCCTATTAGTGTAATATGGTTTTCCCTAATTGCAATATAGGCTTTGTTCTCTTTATCTTGTTTCAAGAACTTATAACTATTTTCCTGTTAAAATCAAACTAAACCACACCAAATCTTCTTATGCTTCTCTTCGATTAAAACACCTTTTATCAGGTGAAGAGAACAGATCCTTAACTTAAAAAACACTTAATCTAGGCACAGGATATTATTTTCCCAATCTATCACCAAGGACCACCAAAACACACATAAGACCACTAGAACTAAGAGCAGAGGTGCAATATAAGCCATAGCCGCATAGAACATAAAGTGTTCACTCATTAGCCACGTTGTAACAAAACCATTGTACAGTTTATAGGAAGAGTGAAACAGAGATGATGACAAAAGTAAATTATTTCAAACCTGCAGAAGTACAACACAATGTTGAGGAAGGCCTATGATCTTGAAAGGGGAGGACAACCATCCATTCCAAACAAATTCATCATCATGCTGGTCCAAGGGCATCTGACTAGGGAAAGGCCGGCTCATGTCCCTTGTCTCACAAAAAAAATGCTTTTCATCAATGTCGAGTGTCATCAATTCTTGTATATTCTTTGCTTCTCCTTTTCCAATAACTTGAGGATTTTGCAATGAAATTTTGATCCATTGAGCCTCCATCACTGTATAAACACAACCTCCTCCAGGTAAATCAGGAATACTGGCAGCCAACTTTGTAGCAACAAGAAGCAAGCCAACATTTCCAAGGGCTGCATAACCTAAAATTGCTCTGGCATATGTGGTACTTTTGCAGAGCCATTTAGAACTATTTGTGACAAAATCTACAGCTTCACGTTCTGACTTAAAGATATCAACCCCAGGCTTTCCAAAATAACAAAGTACTCCAGTTGTTGGATCAACATAAATTACTTGGGTGTCACGCCTCAAGGACAAGCTCACAACAATATAGACTTCACCAGATTCCAAAGTAAGGACGACTACAGATGTATTCCTTAAACCACCGCCTACCAAAACAAAAGGTGAGAGAAATGTCACGCATCAAACATAGAACCGCAGATAAACAGATGAATAAAACAAATTCCAGTTTCTCGATGAGGCAACTATAAGATATAAAAACATACTACCTCCATTTCTTATTAATTGCAACAAAGGGGTATTATTTAATATCTCTTTGTTGCAAATAATAAGAAACGGAGGTAGTGTAATGTATTTCAATGTATGTAAAAGCAAAGCAACAGGATCATGTAGGGACAAAACAGATAAGGCCAGCAGGCAACTACTGCGCAATAGCTAGGGCAACTTTAAAAAAGGCCAAAAGCATAGAATACAAAGGGGGGGGGGGGGGGGGGGGGGGGGTGAAACCGAAGGAACGAGATTACGAGATAGAGGCCATAGCTGTATTAGATGAGATAAATTTATGTGCAAATGAACTCATAATCACCCCATCTAATACAAATTAGATGTTACACCACCATGTCTAAAAGGGCTCAAATACACCTCCTAGTCAATCACAATCAATCATACTCTCTATAAGCATCAATTAAACAAATTGGGAATAGTTACACTAATCCCACTCTCACGTTTTTATCTTTTGAAAGAAAAAATACACCAAAAATCACGAGCACTTTCGTCATTTTTAGTGCTCAAGGTGATGTTACTGATGATGATGCCTCCATTGTTGCACATTTTTGTTCAATGGATGAGGTATGTAAGCGCCAAGGCAACGAGCATCAACGCGTATGCTATCCCTTGATCAATGCTTGTCCCTGAAAGGTATCAATTGAACAACACAAGTCAACTGTGTGCTCATAATATACGAGTAATCGCCTACTAGGCTACCTATTATTAATTCATACACGATGAAGTGGTTGAGGGTGATGATTCTAACTAGTGTGTCAATTTCAACTATGATATACCAAGATTTTATTAGTACCAAAAGAAATTGCAAGCACATTGTAAAATCTTGGATATCATTTTCATTATGATACTAATTTATTAGGAAAAGAAGTGGAGGAAGGTAAATCTTATCTAAATCTAAATCAACCACCTTTGACAAACATTCCATCTGCTACTATTCATACTTCAATCATATAAAATGTATAAGCTCCGGATTAAATCTCGTCTACATCATTTTTCTCTTTAATCT
>MATQ01001942.1:48694-62102 GCA_001687025.1 Chenopodium suecicum | reverse complement strand
TTGCAGAAAAAACAATCTAAATTTGACAAACCCACAAATTTGATCGCACATTTCTTTGATTTGATAACGTAACCCTTTAATTTAAATCATGAAATAAATTCAAAAAAAAAAAAAAAAAAAAATTGTACCTGGGATTGCTAATTTTTCATCCGAATTGTAGCTAAATTGGCGTTATTTTCACCTGAAATTGTCAGGAAGTTAATAAGAAATTAAACATTTGCGGAGATCAAGAACTCTAGATTTGATTAATTAGGAGAGAGAATTAAGCTGTATTTTAGGGATTGTGTTTCAAAGCAAAGTTTGGTGAATTCTCGTGATTGTTAGAATTTTGTAAAATGTAGAATTACTGTCAATATTCAATATTGATATCAGGATTGGACTAATTAATGACATTCGGTTTACTTTTTTTTTTTTCTTCTTTTTTGGGACAAAACTTGTTTTTAAAATACAAGCGATTTTCCCGTAAAAAAATAAATAAAAGCGACTTTATATTGAAAAATCAAAATATTTAATAGAGTCCTTCCAAAGGGAGGTTAGTTATGTATGAGTAAATGCATAACGAGGGGCATGGGGGTCATTTTACGTAAATGCATTTCTGAAGTTAGAATAGTACCACTGGGTGATCAATTGTATCACTAGATGATTAAATGATATCATTGAACATTTCAGTGATACTATTTAGGTATGTAGTGGTATTATATATTCATTCAGTGGTACTCACTATGTGTAGAAATAGTATCACTACGGTAAAAATAGTATCACTACATAGTCAATGGTACTATCTAAGCTTTCAATGGTACATTTAAAAAATGGCCCCACTTACCCATCTCTCTCCTCCTTTCTCTCATCCCCATGTGCTTTTTAATATTTTAGTCCTCACTACTTCCTCTGTTTAATAATAACGGTGAATATTTAAAGATAAGAATACTTCATAGATAAAAGGAACAATCGTGAGTATTAGAAGATCAAAATATTTATCAAGTAATTTAATTTTTATATGGTTTCTTTTTATCGTTTAGATGAATGTATTTTGATAAATGTTTATCTCCCTCAATCAAAAGTAATAGTCAATGTTAGCCTTGTTTAAAAGAGTTAAGTACAAATTTGGGTACTAACATTTACAATTTTTCATCTTTTGGGTACTCCCACTTTTTTTTTCACCGTTTGGGTACTCAAGTGTACAATCCGGTGATAAAGTGAGTACCTTGGGTTAAATAAGTTAGTACCTTGGGTTAAAGAATTTATTCCCCAAAAAATGTTAGTTCCCTATTAATTGTACCCGACCATGATTGGATGGGGGCCTCTAGGGGACGTACACGTGTCTACAGGGAAGAGGGAAATTGTGCAGCAAGTTACGTAAATTAGTGGTCCAAAATTAAACCTTTCGTATGTACTGGGTATTTAGTCCATTTAGGCGCCATTTTATCACATTTATTCCCCTGCTCTGCAAATTCTCTCTTCTTCTTCTTCTGAATATTCTTCATCTTTGGTGGCTCCCAAATCTGGCAATTGTCCAAGAATTTCGCAAGAATACTGAGGTAAGCAACATACTCTGTTACTATGCAAGTTTTTTTCTTCGAAAATGTATGTATTTTGATCTGGGTTGAAATAGGGTTTAGGGTTTTGAATTTTTTTTTTGTTGTTGTTGGTTGAATTATGCAAATTAGTGTTGAATTTAGATGCTGGATGTGTTGGTAGTTGTGTACATTTAGGTTATGTGTATGTTGATTGTTTCAGTTGGTTGTCCTTAATCTCTATTGTGAGTTATGATTAGGGTTTAGTTGAAAACAGAGTGTCAGTGTTAGAAATTTAAAAAATTATTATGTTTGGTGATTGTAGGATTTAAATGGACGGACTTGAGAATGCTCACCCTTTGCTACACCTTGATGTCCTCCGTTTTCATGTTTTCACAAGACTAGATGCAGTGTCAATAGCCGCTGCCTCAAACACTTGTAGGAGGTGGAGGGAGATGAATTTCAAGGGCTAGTTGAATATTTGCAACACACACCTTCAATTTTTGGGAATTTATTTTTTTTGTTAAAAATATTTGGAATATATTTATATGCATTTGGATATGTATGCTTAAATTAATGAAGGTACTCACTTATTTCTAACGTTTTCCAAGGAGGGGACTAACTTTTTTTTGCCTAAAAACTGAAATAGGGGACTCACTTTTGCTAAGGTGAGTTTATGTTGAGTTAATTGGCCTGAAACTTAACTAGAGGTCCCAAAAGGTGAAAAAAAAAGTGAGAGTACCCAAAAAGTGAAAAAATGAAAATGTTAGTACCCAACATTATACTTAACTCTGTTTAAAATGATGTTCAATCCTTATCCCTAAACTAATCAAATGAGTTGGGTTAAATACTTTTTAGTACAAATAGCATTGACGATATAATTAAACCTTATCACTCTACATTGTGAAAAAAATTGCATTGAGTAGTTGCGTGATACAAAGAGTTGAGTGCGTTAAATGAAAAAAATAGTTCGTTATAGTATTGTATATTCTATGTGGTAATTTGTTTTTTCTTTTTTCATAAACGTAAGGAAATTAATATTAGGAAGTCCTTCTCACAAGGGAATTTCGTAACTTATTAGAAGAAAGAATAGGCTAGAGTTATTACAAACATCAATAACCATATTTTCTATGTAAAAATTTGTGTTAAAATTTACTTCATCCGTTTCTATTTAGTTGACGCGTTTAATTTAAGCACACATGTTAAGGAGAGGAGAGAGAGAGAGTGATGAAGCAAGTGAGGTACACTTAAAAAGCAAGGTATAAAACTTACCCAAAAAAAAACGTGTCAACTAATAAAAAAACTTCCTAAAAAGGATTACGTGTCAACTAATAAAAAACCGAGGTGAGTATTTTTTAGTGTATGACAGTTTGTATTGAATAATTGGAGTAAAGATAAACCTTATACTCAAAGCATTGAGAATATATGGTACTCATGTAATGTCATATAGGTAACTTGTACTAATTGATTTATTAAAGATTTGAAGGTATCATACGCAATGAGAAGCTCTAGATAGCAAAAATCACCAATACAAATCTTCGTCAGTCTAGTCCCCTTTTTAAGGTCTTTCCCTTTTGGTTTGCTTGGTTTCTTAGTTTTTACTAATGCAAGATGTTTGAAACTACGGCCACAGGCTTTACAGCAGTCAAAACCGTAATACTTCTTTTGAAAAGAGATCAAAAGCTACCGATTTAGAAGGGGGGGGGGGGGGGGGGGAGGGATACACGGGTGAAAAGAGCTATCCGAAAATAAGCAATAGTCACCATTGTCTCCAAGAAGCCATTGCCTATCACTAAAAACAAAAGCAATTTTACTTGATTAAGTCACAAAAAGTGGTAATTATATCAAGTTTAAGAAATTCATCACTATCCTATTCTTACACCAATTCACACTTGCTGTTCTTCCACCAAAACTTTAATGTTGCAATATTCAATGTACAAAATATCAGCTAGAACATTCAACACCATCGCAGCAACAAATTCATAATATGCCACGGAACAGCATATTGCACAGGGAAGAAAAGCAAAATCCCAGACTGCCTTCTAAATCAAGAAAAAAAAAACACTAGTACAAAATCTAAGGTCCGATGATACAAAAACCAAATCTCAGCTTTACATTCTATCTTCTCTCCTCCTTGGGGCACATCTGATGATCTCGTCAACCCTAAGGAGTCCTTCAGCTGCTTCAATAGCAGATAATAAAACAGCCTGCTTTACCTTAAAAGACTCTGAGATTCCCAGAACAGACATATCTCCAACCTGCAGGAATCCAATTTCTTAAACATTACTCACATGATTATAAGAAGGAAAAAAAAAAATCAAGGCAAACCTCAAAAACACAAGGGGAGGGGTTTACAGGATTCAAAACCACAAATAGTTACGACCGATTTCCCAACAATTTAACCATTGATCCATGTGAATATAATAGACAATCATGTCCCATCGACCCATCTATCCAGTAAATGGGCAAAGTTCACTGTAGCTAGCACTCTAGCAGTCCAAAAGTAACATAGAGCGTGACTTTTCTATTTCCAGTCCAATGTTCTAACATGCACTTGCCTAACTGACAACAATCTACTTGTGGTAGACGACACTGCAATTGATAAGAAGAAATAGACTAGAGAAATATGGCCACTTTAGCATCAGTAATTAAATGCATATAGTTAAAGCGGCCAACACAACTCTTATTAGCATGTTTTAGAATAAAGATTGGAAGTCTACTTACAGCTCCAGTGATCACATCTATTCCTGCAGTACTGCCTTCCTTGTGGTGCTCTGCACGAAGCTTTGAAATCAACTCTGCACTGTCTAATCCAGCATTGTCAGCAATAATCGTCGGTATCGCCTGGAGTGCCCGTGAGAAAGCTTCAATGGCATGAGACTTCTTTCCAGGAGTTTTTCTAGCAAGATCATCTATCTCTTTTGCCATGACCATTTCAGGCCAACCACCCCCAAGCAAAACCCTGCTATCATTCACCGTCTGCGACAGCACACACAGGGCATCGTGTAAAGACCTTTCAGCCTCATCAAGCACATGCTCACTGCATAAAGATAGCAAGATATGTTTAACTCAAGATATACACAGGCAATTAAACAGGTAGTCACAAATAATGCCTGTCAACAAATTTATAAATCTACCAAAAGAATGATTCACGAACACATGTAGGTAAAGATGAATTAGCCAATTAACAGCAAATACGTAGTATAAGGTTTCCAAATATTCTAAGGCCAATGTCAATGCCTTCAATAAGGCTCATAACAAGGGCAATATCAGTAGCAAAGCGTCGAAATAATGTAAATATTGACTCCCTCAGTGAGTCAGTTCAGATTCAGATGATATAGACTACCAATTTCTATATAGATTTGTGAAGGCGAAAAAAGAATATTGGTCATCTAATCTGTACAATAATGCTCAGCTCTCAAACCAACAAGGAAAATTCAAAACAGAATAAACTGTCAGAAGAAATTAAGAGCAGCAACCACATGACGTTTTCAATAGCTAACATCAGAGGAACATCTTCAATATGTAATAAGCAGTCATGCATAGCCAATTACATATGACAATATTATCTCAATGCTTTGTTTATTAGCACTTTCCTTTACTGTTAGCTCCTTCAGCTGATTACCAGACACTAGACAGACTGACAGTAAGTCTCTTCTTAAAAAAAAAAAAAAGGCAATAGCAACTTAATCAAACACCACCACAGCGACGTTCCAATAAAAAGTCTGGCAGATCAGTACACCAACCTTTTTATATTAACAAGCAGTAAACAAACTTATTCCAGCAGGAAAAGAAAAGGAATACAAAAGTGAAATGAACAGCATGCACAAGATCACATCTATTTCATTTTAATGGAAATAATTAAGAAAGAAGAAGGAAGATACTAATTCCTCTGTTGTTTATAGAATCAACCATTGCCGCCACTAAAAAATGAAGTCACCCACACTGAAAGCTTGAGAAAATAAGAAAGGAGATAAAGAGGGAAAATAAAGACAAAATCAAGAAACATAAAAGAGAGAACATCTGATGGTTGATGTGGCAGTGTTTGTTAGTAGTTTTTCGCCACAAAGATGGGTGGTGGCTTTGATGATCAGCAAAGATATGGCAGTGAGGGAGGTGGCTTTGATGATCAGCAAAGATATGGCAATGAGGGAGGTGGCTTGATGAACAATGAGATTAGTTGAGAGCTTGTGGGTAGAAGATAAAAATGATGGGAGATTGAAAAGGATATTAAAAAAAAGGTGGTAATGAGTTGTAGATGATGTAATAATGAAGTATAGATAGGTTGGAAGGGGTTATCTATGGTTATGTTGTTTCGATGATTAGAGGTTGTGGGGATTTGATTTGTGAAGAGTTAAAGAGAGATAATAGGGTTAAGCAGACAAGGGCATTTTGGATAATTCTGCACTTGGAATTTACCAAAATCAGAATGGTACCAACTATTGAAAACATTAAAATAAGAAAAGCATTGCATCTAAAAAAATAAAGCATAAATGAGAGGAATACAAATAGAGAAATACATACCTTGCACCTCTCAGTACAACTGTGCACGCCTGTCCCATCTCAACTCCAGAGAAATGAATTAGCTTGTCTTCCCCAATCATAATTTCCTCGATCAGTTTGCAATGTCCAAGTTTAACAGATTCAGGATTATCAAAGGTTGATGCAATCTCCCCACCAGTCACCAGAGCAAGGCGTTCAATACCATCAAAATCAGCATGCTCGATGGCAAGCACTCCAGCATCAGCAAAGAGTTCCTCTGGGAAATTGTAAATTAACTGCCGGTTAACAAAACAATTAATTCCATGACCAATAATCTTCTTCACTTTCTCCCTCATCTTGTCCTTTTCTGCTCCCTCGATCTCAGCCACCTTAGCCATTGAATCAACACGTACACGTGCCCCATAGATCTTAACTTTGTCTGTGTCCATTGCAGTGTTTGCCACTAAAATATTAGCATTTTCTATACGCTTCGGCTGTCCAACACCAATCTTTTTGTCCAAAATAAATCTGTAGTAGTAAGAAATTCACATAAGCTCACAAGCCATGAAGATGAAAACAATTTTTAAACAAAAAATACAAATAATAATAGTTTTAAAAAAAATACTGATATAGGTGATATTCAACAAATAAAAACATTTTCTATTTACTTTTTCTGGCAACAAATTCACAAAAACGAAGGTCTCATTCATGCAAGTCAGTTCAGTAATTGAAAAAAATAACTAATAATAAAAAGTACAGTACACAGTTTGTAATTCACATAACTAATAAAAATCTAAAATGTAACTAGAGAACTACTGCAAATCTACTACTGGTGAATTTATGAAATAGCTTGGGAGATAAGGCATACCCTTCATCTAAAAACGAATCTCTCAGGGAACCTCCGGGTTTCTTGATGATCTGGATGGCCTCCAGATTTGTGCTGCCCTGCAAATTGTCAAGAACACCACATTAATTAGAGGATCAAAAAAATAAACTCTATTGTCATACACCCAAGCAAAAATACTGCATGAACACAACAGTACAGCTGAGTTAAGCAGAAGCACTATAAATGTCAAAATTAACATCAATGTGTACATAAGAAGCCATAATGCTTTAATTTTATTACCTTCAGCCTCATAACTGCATCCACTGCCATATTGGCAAAGTGTTCCTTGTCCTGGGACAATATTTTTGAACTCAATGTAGTCATTGCAATGTTCATCAAGTCTGACCTGAATTTATCTGCATTGTATAGGAGGTCATACATCCATGAGAAATTACAAAACGCAATTATGAAAGAAAGTTTATAAGAGGACAGCTAATATCAGTACCTGTATCTTCTTTGTTGTCAATCACCCTCTTCAGCAATGCATTATGAGCACATTCAGAAGCCATTCTATAACCTGGATGACAAAATTTCAACCTCAATAGTCAGAACTCAGAGCAATATGAGAAGCCACCCCTATAACCTTTATGACATAAAATCAGAGGCTCATATTATCAGCAACATAAAATCAGAGGCTCCTATTATCAAGAACATAAAATTCTGCTGGAAATAGCATGTTTATATTAGGTAGTAAAAAGTACAGCACACAATTAACATTAACAAAAAAAAAATAGCCAATACATATATTACAGACACTTGCTCAACTAAATTGATACCAATCGGGAAAAAAAAAATCAGGAAAAGCCAGCTATATTTCGACATATGAGACCATCCATCATATAGTTATTGCCAATAACCAGCAGCCTAAGTTTGACCAATTCTTTCAGACAGAGCCATAGGACCATAGCAGTATACCATAGCCTAATATGGTATACTTCTATACAGGGGAAGCTAATTGGCAGGTGAGTCTTTGTGCAGGTTACAGAAAGATTGGGGTACCATCAGCTACAATTCTCCATTTAAAAAGTAAAGGTACAAACTAATAAGTAACTAAATAGCAATTGGATTAAAGATTCAATTCATTACACCCAAAATCATAGCAAATGAGTCTCTCCAGATAACTACTGAAACTAAACAAGTAAACTGTTCACAAAGATTAGTCATAGCGCCCTTAATGTCCGTGAGACAGAAAGCCGAAAAAAATTTACCAATAGACAATGTAGATACTGACAATTGTTGGCCAGCACACAGATAAAGTACCATGGATTATCACAGGGAACAGAGCCTGGTGACTTCATTACAAGAAGCATGACCAATATGCATTTGCTCCAAGTTTTTTCCTCTTCACTTCACCAAGACAAAAAACAATACAAGCGCCCAAAACCCATGCTTATGCAAAAAAATCCGTGGGGCAAGTTAAATACCGATTAACTCCCTCAGTTTTCAAAAATCTCTGTAGTAGGACTGAGAAGCTGAGAACACAAAATATGGCAGTACTTGATACTGAGTTCTCATATTTAAATCTTGAAAACTGAAGAATTTGAAATTGAGTTGATTATTTATCATGCTCAACCAAGTGATTAAACACAAAATTATGAAAAATTAGAGAGTTTATATTGCACTTCAAAATTTTTTCCTTAGAAGACTAGTACTGCTGGTAAATTTCCAGCCAAACGGCAACTAGCAAAGTCTAAATAACATATAAAAAAGACAAGCGCAAGATGTAACAAGCTGGTTAAGATGCTTCCATACATCAAAACATGGGCATGTAATTCACCCAATGATTACCAAATCCCTTTTCTTGAAGATGTATTGCAAGCTTCGCACTTCATCTTCTTACATTATACAGTTATAATATATGGGCTTCCTTTTAAAGCTTCAGTCCGAATCTTCTGCATAGGGGCAGGGTCACACTGCACCTTAAAAGACGTTGGGTCCAATACATTAAGACAGAAAGTTGGGCCTCACACCCGACACCAACGACAATTCAGAACCAGACCGCCAACACCAGGTCTAACCAATTAAGTTGGGCCGATCTGAGGTAGACTTGAGTAACACTAACTTCATGCTATTCTGATCCCTACATTGTTCAACGCGCTTACCGAACTACTTGGTATACCAAATCAAGGAATCTAATTCCAAGGAGAAATCTCATTAATGAAAAACAAGCAAACATACACCAACAGAAAGAAAGGATAAACTATACTGAAGATAAGGATCAAAGAAAATTAAATAAATTTAGCAGCATGAGGAACATCTGCATACCCACATACCAATAACAGCAAAACTTCTAAAGATCAAATTACTAACCTGCTATTATGGTCATGGGATGAATCTTCATTGCAACCAGCTTTTCAGCCTCTCTTAACAGCTCTCCAGCCAAGACAACAACTGATGTTGTCCCATCACCAACTTCATCATCTTGTGTCTTTGAAATATCTGACTTTAGGTTAAGGACAACATGCAACAAGAACCTCACTGGTCCAAACTACTTATCCTTCAATCAACTAAAATATACACACCAACAATTTCTACAAAAATACAGACAAACATATAACACACCTCAATTTTCCCCTTTGCACATGCTTAGTGTGAATATCTCATTCTTTATAGTGTGCTAATTTTAAAAATAAGACTACCTGTTGTTCCTACAATAACAACATGAAGTAGGGATTTATTTTTTTGAAAAAAAAAACTTTACTTTGAAAGATTGGGTTGTCAAGATTCATGAGAAATAATTAGCTAAATAATAACAGTGTATGATGTATTCATGTGATTCTTTCATTCCATCTGAACAAAGACCATAAAATAATAGAAGAGGAGGGGGGGGGGGGGGACCTTTAAAGGATACCAATAAGAACTTTGGCTGCAGGATTATCAATGTGAAGGGACTTCATGATTGTCGCCCCATCATTTGTCACAGTAACATTATGACCTCGACCAGTTGACTGCAAAATCTTGTCCTATAACAAACAAATGAATAGTAATAAGTCAAAGTTGGAGCACAATCACATACATGAAATAGATCACAAAAGCTTAAATTCATGAGAAATGAGAACAATACCATTCCCTTTGGTCCCAAAGTTGTTTTGATTAAGTCTACAATCGCAAGTGCGCCAATAAATGTAGCCTGATAAAATAAGAGTTAAAAAGAATAAAACTTTGTCAACAAAATAATAAAAGTCAATAATTTTACAAGCAAACAATGCCACATGTTCCATATTCAAGCAACACTTATAACATTTTTCTTTTGATGACTTAAAATGGTGCAATATTCCCACCCATAAAGCACCTGTTTAATCTATAGCAATACTTCGTAGGAAGTATTAAAAAGCGTTCCTAAGAAAGTTTATGTACTACAAAACACCTTCATCTCATCCAAGGGCTTTAATTTCATCATAGCCCCTCATTGACGGAAAATAAACATTGTGGATGCCAAGAATCAAACACATGACCTTTGAAATGATAAATGGGTACCGCTATTTCAATGTCATTGTTTTATGATTCAAAATGAACAATATTAAAATCTTAAACTCTTAATCTATAGATCTCCAACACATGAATAGTATTGAAATTAAATGTATAAAAAAAATAAATAAAAAAAATAAAATAAAATAAAAACTCTTAAGGCTCAGTGAATTCGATGTGCCTAAGGTAGTAAGGTGCGCCTAGTTGAAGTGAGGCGCATGTAAAAAGAAAAATAAAAANAAAAAAAAAAAAAAACAAACAAAAAAAAAAAAAAAAACAAAAACAAAAACAAAAAAAAAGGTGTAAAGCCTGTTGTGCGCCTCAATACACCTTAAGGTGGCGCGCCCATCAAAATCGCTTTGCCTAGACCACAAAAACGCACTCCCTTATGCCCAAATGACATACTCTAACCCCATTATATCATAGATAGAAATCTATATCTATACTTAATATTTAAAAAGTCAAACCAAAAACACACACCCATCTTCTTCACTTTTCCAACCCAATAAGTCACGTGACTAAGCTTTCCTACTTAACTCTTTCATTACGCTTCTAGAACTTTTCATTTTTCTTAAAATAAATATTGATAAACCCACAAAAATCCAAACCAATAGAAGAGAAGCATCTTGAGCTTCTTCATCTCCCACGCAACTCATCTACATCTCATCTCTTCAAATACAACCTTTTTATCAAAATTAACTATACATTTTGCCTTCAATTTTAGTCCCACAATCTTCTTCCCCCTTCATTAGTAGCCTCATTTGAATTCAATACTCCAAAAATTAATTACTTAAATTATTTAGAATTCCATACAAATTAATTGTACGAGAGGCAAAATTATTCCTGCTTAGAAACTATCAACCAATACTCAACCATGTATTCATGCTACTATTTAACTATGTGTTCAAAAGCATAAAAAACTTAAAATATTATTCCTATAATAAGCCCGGACGTTGGACGCGACAAAAGCCTAGTTATAATAATGTATGGTAAATCTACATTCCCATAATCTACATTCCCATACTTAAGAGGGATTTATATATCAAGTAATTATTTATCACATTGAGGACTCATGCTTTCCTCACTATACAGAAAATTATGAAAAGCAACAATTGGTTGAGACAATCACTAGTTTACCCTTTATCAGGTAAAATCTTACATTATGCACAAACTTTCATTAATCCATTAGGATTTTCAATTAAAAAACCATATGCTTCTTTATCTTTATGCTTAATGGGAAAAATGGCATATTGCTGCAATTGTATCCAAATTTAAGAACATGCCTCTATGTATCAATTAATGAGCTATGAAAAATCAGACATCCCAAAGCACACCAAATTACCAATACCTAACACCCATTTGGCCATACCAAAGTATAGGTTAACTACCTTCACTACACATTCAAATGTCTATTCAAGCTTCTAAACCTTGTAAAGAATACTCATCAGATTTAGGCAGCAGAATTTTATTCCATGAGTTTCTCTCCATTTTATATTCACAAATCAATAAGCTTATAAAATGCATAAAACAACATCAACATAAACAAATTTTAAAAAAAATCCCAATTATCGAGTGCGACACAACATACAGATTACACTATAATCAGCTAAACTCCAATCTAGCAAACAAGAAACTCACCATTCTAGCACGATCTCCCTTCTCCTCAGAAGCTTCATCTTTCAAGATTCTATCAACCTACACAACACCCCAAATAATACACAAATTCATTAAAACATTCAACCCCATTTCCTCAAAACTTAAATAAACCGCCAACCCGGCAACTCAAATCCAGATTAGTCAGAGTCTAGTACGCTCCAATTTACTAAGCAAAGCATCATATTACAAGAACAAAAACATACCGCCATAATAGTAGACTAAAGGAACTGAAACTTCAACTCTGAAACCTCACAAACTGATTAATAACCTAAAAACAAATCAAATCGAACAATTTCAACATAAATAAGTTCATAATCAACATCAGAGTAAAATTAAAAAACCATATAATATAAATCAAAACAATAAGATTCAAAAATACGATAATGAAGCTAGATCGCAGCAACAAGGAAGAAATGAAGAGAGAGAAAATGGTTACGAGAGGAGAGAGAAAGCGACGGCGGAGGAGAGAGAGTGGGGAAGTTCGAGAGTGTGTTGGGTTTTCTCTGTTTCGAGTGAAATGAGAAGGGTTTTCAGGTTTTTGCGATTTTTGGTGTTTGATTTGAGAAAGAGCTTGAAAATGGTGATCTGGTGTAGTTGGGTTTACGTTTGTTTTGGTGGGAACGAGCTGTTTTAACCGTTGATTTGAGTGGTATGATGAAATGAACGGGTGATTTGAGTTTGGTGTAGGGTTTTGTTGGTGGAGGTGTGGTATGTGATGATTTGTGAGAGTGCAATTTTGAAATGAGGTTTTTTAGGGTAGTGCTTTGAGTGAAGTCTGGAGTGTTCTATACACTATAATCATTCAGAGTACATAGTACATAATTTTGAGCACATTTTATGATTTATAAAAATTATAAACATGTTAGAAGATAAATGTGAATGCCTATTATTTGATTTGATTTCACAATGTTCACACAAGTCCAAATACTTGTGAACTTGTATGACATTATATGTAAAGCTCTTGGCTATATAAGTCATGTTGCCGGTGCAATACTACAATTTACTCATCCTATTTTTACTTCTTCTTTACTTCTCCTTTCACTGATTAAAAGACTTCCAATCGATAAACATTTAACACGTTATCAACACCAGTTTCCAGTCAGGTATATTTATACCTACTTATAAAAATTTATAACAAATAATACTATCTACTTCTAAATGTTTCGAGGAGTATGCTCTATAGTTGCCCATATTTGGGATCCTCTATTCCTATTTTTACTTCTTCTTTACTTCTTCTTTCACTGATTAAAAGACTTCCTATCGATAAACCTTTAACACGTTATCAACACCAGTTTCCAGTCAGGTATATTTATACCTACTTATAAAAATTTATAACAAATAATACTATCTACTTCTAAATGTTTCGAGGAGTATGCTCTATAGTTGCCCATATTTGGGATCC